>APFE031036100.1:260190-286876 GCA_000404065.3 Pinus taeda | reverse complement strand
TATTCATGGCTTTGTTGATGCAGACTGGGCTGGAGATCTGGATCAGAGAAGATCTACAAGTGGGTATGTGTTTAACCTGTTTGGAGGTGCAGTCAGTTGGATGAGTAAGAAACAATATGTAGTGGCACTATCAACTACAAAAGCAGAATACATGGCAACCACTCATGCAAGCAAGGAAGCCATTTGATTAAAGAGATCATGTTCAAGTATGGGGTTAGCACAGGGAGCTATAAAGATAGACTATGATAGCCAAAGTGCAATCTTCTTGGCAAAGAACCCTACTTATCATTCAAAGACAAAGCACATTGATGTTCAGTATCACTTTGTGAGGGATATGATAGAAGACGAGAAGGTGTTGCTGGTAAAGGTGGACATTTTGAAGAACACTGCAGATGCATTGAAAAAATTTGTGAGCTCTGAGAAGTTCTCTTGGTGTAGAGAAACAATGGGCATTTCAAGGGTGGATAAATGACTAAGCTCTCTTGTGGCCCCCTGTGGAAAGAAAACAACAAGTGGGAGAATGTTGGGTTGTGTTATATTCTTTCCATGACTAATCTACGTAGTAAACCAGGGGGTTAGAGGGGGGGCGAAATGCGTGGCCTTATCAAACTCACCACACTCCTTGGAGAAGCCCAAGCACGCTCTTCCTCACTTGCTCGCAGAGGTGAAATTAAAGGACTGTTTCCTAACCCTTAGATACCTTTGTAGACCTTTCCGCTCCTCATCTTTCCACTCATTTATGTATTCACATCACCTGTTTTTTGTTGGGTTGTGTTATATTCTTTAGGTTGGGCAAACCTACCTATGGTTTTCGGTCCATGGTTTTGGACACGATGGTTTTTCGGTCCATGGTATTGGATGCTTTGACATGTATAAATATGTATTATAACATTGAAAGGAACATAATGAAAAATCAAGCTGGTAGTCCCGATTTTGGGATCCAGGGGAAATCTCTGTGTATATGTGTTTTATGTGTTATGCTCTCGCATTGTCTATTTTCTGTGTTTTAGAATTCGTATGCAGGTAATTTCTGTATGGGGTTAAAACCTACATTTTTCACATAACAACATCTTAATCCAGGTATTCAAATATTTGATGTACTTACCTTGCGGTCCCTTGAGAAAACGTCTTTCTGCTTCGCTGTAACTAACAGTTGTGTCTATCGCAAATTCAGTGATAAACCCTCCTATTATCCGATCAAGCCAATGGTCTATGGCTCGCGAGATCTTATCTTTAGATGCATCTAGCCCGCGCACCAACTCTAGAGTCCAAACTATAAGTTGATTGAGCTTGCACCTTCCCTGGCTGTTGGCTATCCTCGCGATCCAATCATACAGCTCTGGTGAGAAGGTTGCAAAGAAGACTTCATGAATTTCGATGTATACGTATCAATCCAGCCACCTCTTCTCAGATATTTGTGGGGTTTTGTTTTCCTGTATCATGAACTCGTGAAGCTTTTGATCCAACCAATCTTCAATTTCTTTCTTCGTAGGGTTCCAGTGTTCCGACATCAGACATCCCTTAGGCAGATCCTGGTCCCGGCAACAGAACCAGAGGAAGAGATGGGAGAAGTCATCCAGCTAGTACGGGATGCAACAAAACTGCCCAAGTATGTTCCTCCGTGGAAAGGAAGGGTAAAGGTACCTAAAGACTTGGATGCCGTTAAAAGTACACTTAACACCCCATCCCTCCCCCAGGGGGTTCTGTTTGAAGGAGTGGTTGTGGGTCGCATTCCCATTATGAAGTTTGAAGATTGGGACCTTGCGGATAGCGATAAGTTTCCTCATTTGGAAACTAGTGAGTTGATGGAACTAAGCATGGAGGGGGCCGTTACAACATTGCAACCGCAGACGTGGCTGCGTGGGGTGGAGGAGGCTGGGCTACTCCACCTCCAATAAATTCCACACTTTCATCGAGCCCTAATCACGATATTTGTCATCAGGAAACTGCTCTGCCTGGTGCACGATGGGTACTTATGGCTAGAAGAGCCCATTCCCATCACGACAGAGCTCATTCATAGGATTTCTTGGCTTCCGTGTGTAGGAAGGGACCCCGCGGAAATAGCTGGTACAAGTGGTGACTTGATGATTGTAGGGGCCATGAAAAATAAATATAAGTTGGAGAAAACACAGCGGGGGTACGTTATTGCTAGTATTCAGGACATAGTGGTCCGCGTTGCTACCCAGATGTTGGCAGGAAAGGTGATGAGAAAATGCCGGGGCAATGAGGTACCAGCAACGATCATCGCGATGGCTGAACAATGCGCAGAAGGGGTACGGTTCAATTGGGCGCAGTTCCTCTGTGACGAGTTCCTGATGAACTGCACGGGGGCCCAAGAGTAGGGTAAGACCTTCCACTACGCGTGGTTGCTCTTATCCATCTTGTTGGTTACAGGTGAACTACCTGAGGATAGTCAGTTTCCTCCCCTTGCCTAGGATTGGCCAAAGGCAGCAAAATACGCGTTGCTATGGGCGACGAGAGATGCTACATGGGGTCCGGGGTAGTGCCCTAGAGAAAATGTTTTTGGATCCTATATTAGGTTGTGCGGACCTACCTTTGGTTTTGTGCATGCTTTTGGACACGATAGTTTTTGGTCCATGGTTTTGGATGCGATAGTTTTCGGTCCATGGTATTGGATGCTTCGGCATGTATAAATATGTATTGTAACACTGAAAGGAACATAATGAAAAATCAAGCTGGTAGTCTCGGTTTTGGGATGTAGGGGAAAATCTCTATTTATATGTGTTTTATGTGTTATGCTCTAGCATTGTTTATTTTCTGTGTTTTAGAATTCATATGCAGGTAAATTTTGTACGAGGTTAAAACCTACAGAAAAGTAGCCGTTGGGTGTACTGTAGATGATTGGATGGAAAAATTTCCATTAGTGGTGAGCTCCAGTATTACAGCAAGAATTTTACAACTCCTGGGCTGCCAACTTTACTTTTATCAATCCGGTAGTTCGTAACAAACTTGGAAGCGTCGGTGCTATATGCACAAGTACTAGTTCTCACTGCAGGTTGTCACTTGGTCAGCCAGCGTGAGATCACTAGGAGCTCAAGCCAACTTCTATAGATTTTAGAAGAAGCTCTATGTGTGATGAAAGGAAAGAAAGATTACTCTACGGATGCTATTCTAACTGCAGAAAGGAGAAAGACTGGAATGTAAAGCAAAACCTAGTAAACCATAATTAACAAGCTAATTCTACTTTTGCCAAAAACACTATGAAAACCATGAAAGAAACGCCATTACCTACTCAAGGAAGTAAACAACATCTAACTAGGCTATTTCTGGAAGTAAATAAGAACAAAAACATATTTTTGGATTTTTATGTGTTTTTATGTGAATTTAACATGCATCTAATTTATTGTGTGTGAGTGTGGCAGTGAACAGGTGGCATTAGAGGGAAATTTTGGAGCTTGGGAGGATGTAGGATGGTGTGGATGTGTCCTAAGAGGTCCTAGGTGGCCTTTTGGAGGCTTTTCCCACACTTGGCCTTCAAAAGAAATCATACAAGAAAAACTACATGAGGACACAGGAAAACTACAGGAGGAAAACAGGGAAACTACAAGTGGCCTACAGAAGGAGGCCGAGAGCAATTTTCATTGTTTTGAGGGTGTGAGTGTTAAGGGATAAAGTCCCCTAGGGCTTTGGGTCAGAACCCTAACAAAGCAGGAGTAATCCACAACAAGAAACAAACAAATAACTGAGGCAAAATGCTTAAATGAGCAAACTATGCAAGGATGTACATACCTGGGGGTCCTTCATTCGGGTAGTTCCAGCCAGGGTTCAAACCCTCTGCAACGCCTCACGATCTTTGAACCTGCAAAACAACCAATTCAAAGACACACAACAGCATATAGATAAAGCATTATAGTGAAATAAACTTTATAGCATATAAATAGATGGTTAGTTATACGTTGAAATAGTCATTCATACATAAACCATAACAATAACATCAGATGCATGAACAAAGTTGATATCAGGAACAAGACAATGTTTCCTTTATTATAGATAAATATAATAAAACAAATAGAAAGAGTTCACCTGAATCTTCCTCTTCCAGCTCCAAGCAGAACCATCCTCCAGGTCCGTCCAGTCCCGGTCTTCAAAAGGCTCCTTCCATAAACAACACAAGAATATCTGCCACAAGTGAAAGGATATCAAATCTCAAGGAAACAAGTGTTTCCTGAACTTGGGGAAGTGCTTGAAGCACAGGGATCTCCAGACTTGATCAGGAGATAATCTCAATAAAGTAATTCTCTGTTTTCTCTCCTCCTTAAGGCCTTCCCATTGAAGTCTTTTTATACTTCTCCCAAAGTAGTTTTTTAGTTGGGAAACAGTTGGGAACAGTTGGGCCACAGGCACTAATAGGTAATCAATAGGTAAAACCATGATCTCCACCCATAATTAAGGAAATTTACTTTTTGAAGTGTTTTAAGACATATACATGGGTTGGGTATAGATTGACTTGCATGTACACACGTTTAATACAGGGAAAAGTCGCGTACAAGGAGTAAAACACTGTTTTTTGAATATTTGGACCAAGTCTGGAAGGAGAGGTTGCCCTAGGCCATAAACCAAGCATAACAAATACATAAGGTGGTATTTGGAGCTATAACAGATGCCCCCTAATATATGAGTTTAGAAGCGGAACATGATGGCTGAAATGTATTAAGTATACTGAAAGGAAACCTGTCAAAAACCGGGAAGGACTTCACTAGATTTTAGCCTGCCAAGCCAGCAAAAGAAGATCAGAAAGAAAACAATTGTCTGAGGTGGGCATACCCATGCTCAAAGAAAGTAAAGCATGTTTTCATATCAAGTACAAGCAGATCCATGGTGTATACAAGTATAAGGAACTGAAAGTACATAATGGATCACCTGATCACGATCGAACAAGTACATTTCTGAATATCACATATAAGAAGATGATCAATGAAGCTGAAATATGGAGCTAATCACTAATGTCAAAAACTGATCCCAATAGTACCAAATGAACATGATGGAATAAGATGGTACTACATCGCAACTCGGATGTCAGCATATAAGATGTCACTATGAAGGACTGCAACATATAATGTGGAATGGTGTCCGTTAGGTTCCTATACCAATAGGTGTCATATATCATGATTGACTGGGTTTAGCTTTGAAAATATGTTTATACCTTTGCTTCTACAAATGTTTTCCATATTTGTAAAAAATAAAAAAAATAAAAAAATATAAAAAGGGTATGCCCTAAAAGAAAAATCAAAGGGAAAAAAAGAAGGAAAGAGGTCAAAAAATGAACGAAAATGAACCCCCCAAAAAGAAAGACCAGGAAAGTGTGCAAGTCTAAATGCCACTATTTTTTCACTTTTTTATAATAAACAATTGTTTGCAGCTTGTCACTTATGCCACAATTCATGAATAGTCAAATAGTTTAAACTTGACTAGTTCATATTTTCAATTTCATGTTGTAGAAATAGAGAATAAAAATCTGACCAAACAGTTTAATCTTGGCAGATAAGTAGATAGGTAGAGTGAAAAAAAGAGTTCAACAGTTTAATATAAGCCCTTGGATGTAATAAGTGTAGACTTAGATAGGCATTACCATGTAAAAGAAAAGAAAGTTTGATAAGGGTTTGCCAGTCTAAGTGCACCCAAATAAAGAAGTGAAAATGCTAGGTTAATGTAGGTAGGGTAAGTAGATTATGGTTGCAGAATAATATGTGGTGAATGATAAGTATAAATGTGTAAATCTCTTACTTTCATCACAAGACAAAGGCATGTATCACATGGAAGACACATCAAGCAAGAAAAGTCAAAAATAATTAACTTCCCTACTCATTTCCCCTAAATTTTCACTAATTTCCCCTAAGTGCCAAGGTATTTATCAAGTTAGAGGGGCTTAGAGCATTTTTCTGACTTTTGGAGGGACCGGACCTTCGACCCAATAACTTATAATACCTTAAGCACTTAATCCCCTTCATCAGTATTCACCCCCTTCATAAGTCATTCATTCCCTTTATAAAGTTTTCCCTAAGTAAAATCCTATTTTACTTAGGGAAATTAAAACATTTTCCATAAAAACCCTCATTTTTCACTTAGCTTAAGTTTCGAATATATACATGAAATGTTTAAACTTAGCACTTTTTTCATTCATTTGATCATATTAACTTTTAACTTATATTATATAATTCCCTTATATAAAGCTACCCACTCTCGTATTATTATAAATATGAAAATTCCCCAAATTCTTATATACCTCGCCCCTCGGTTAAATATAACCATGATAGAGTTAATAAATGGGATTAACTAGTTAAACTATAACTAATTAAGAACCCCGACCCCGCCATGTTAATAAAAGGACTAATTAACCCCCACGGTTGATTAATAACTTCATCAACCAATCACATCGCCCCTGATGTAATTAAGAACCATTAATTATGTTGGGCCTGCCCTCCACTAACCTTCTGCCACCTCACCTCCATGATAGCCATCTGATCGGATCCTTCAGATCCGACGGTTGTTGCGCATATCGCACGACCCTCCACGACCAAAATTTAGCACGTGATTGCGGAGTGGTTTTGGAAATAGTACCCTCGCCACGCATCACTCACTGTATGGTATCGCGCGGATGAGCCCAAATACCGCCTCCCCTCCATTAGCAGTGCGATGAAAACCGCTTACCGCTTCTCACTACCGAAAAGATGTCAAATCATTTTCCTGTTGACACCAACTGTTGTTTTTCCATTCACCCACCAAAAGTCATTGACTTTGTGCATAAAAACAAAAGTGTTCATTGTTTTCCCTTTTTATTGACAAAAGAAACTTTTGCCTTCCATGCACACAGAAAGTACGTCCAGACCAGCAACTTACTCCCAACTGCCAACCACCATCAGTCGCTGAACTCGAGGCAACTACAAACTACTGTGTGCACCCAGCAAAGCATTCTGGACTCACTCCATAGACCTCTCAAGCTCAAATGAAACCTTTTCGACCTCCCCTGCAAACCAAGGTTTTCTTAACAATTTGTTTTGTTTTACAGGTGAGCAGAAGACCACATCCTTGGATAAACAGTCTTAATACTAGTCATAAGACTTGTTTACTCCAAGATTGTTATCAAGTATATTCAAAGAGAGATGGAAAATAAAACATAGTTAAAAGACAAGCAGAGGAAACATAAAATTAAATGATTTACTGTTGAAATAGAGAGTAAAAACCTAAAATATACAGTGAAGGTAAAGGGACACAGTAAAGAACAGTCAAAGTGTATCAGGGTTAAAGAGTATCAGATTGAAGACCAAGTCAAGTAAATAAGCTAGCATGAAGATAAACAGTAGGGAAGCCAGTTACAAAATAGAGTATACAAATTCATGTCAAAGTGAAGATAGATGAAAAAGCAGAGCGGTAAAAGTAAACAGTAAACAGTAAAAGTAAACATGAAGACATTAAGGGTTAAACAAATATGAAAGCACTTTCACCAGCTACAATTAATTTTATGCAAAGTAAAAGTGAAAAACAATTGAAAGGAATTTAAGGTTAAAAGATGAAATCAGAGCAGAAATGGTACATTCTTCAGAAATTTCTTGTTTAAGTCATAGTTTAGCAGAAACTATTGTGGCCAATCCAAGAAGTATTTCGAGAAATTGGAGGAGTTTTTTGTTCCTAACAAGCTAATCTACAAATACCTATCTCACTTTTTACACAGATATTACAGAGAAGGAGATAAGTTCATGCCTTCACAACCTTATTTTCAGTTTGTGCAAAGTCCTGTTTTGGACATATTTTTGCAGAGAATATTGTGAATAGATGGAGCTGAATTTTTGGAAACTGAGAGAGGTTTATCTCAAAAACATTCTTATCTACAAAAAACTCTTTTATGTTTTAAATATCTATCACGGATGGTGATATACAAGCGTATAATTGGACCCTAAGTTTGCAGAATTTCTGGGGCAGAATGCACAAAGGAGGGATGCAGTTAGTGACTCGGATGTCTCATCATCAACTAAGAGTTGGTATCAAATTCGACTTTCTCTTCTTTTTCACCATAAATACATAGAAATAGTGCCAAATATATTCATTAGTTTTGAATTTCCTTGATTTAAGTTCTATTATTGTAAAACAGTTTGAGATATTTATAAACCAATCTTGATATTTTTTCAAGATATTTCAGTTTAGAATTAGTATAAATACTTCTCCATTTGAAGTATTTTGGTGGTGGATTCTTAGACATTTCTATAGACTGATTATTTTGGAATAAATTTTTGTTGAAAAACTATTGTATGGCTAGCTGGATGAAGAAATAAAGCAAGGGACTTTTTATAGGATTCATGTGTCAAACATTGGACAAATAAGTATTCTATATCTCATGTGTTATTGTTTTCTGGTTTAATATTTCACTTGTGTTCATGTCTAAATATTAAAACAAAAAAGTATATTTCAGAAAGTGCTTAATTGCAATCTATCTTTAAAATCGTTTTTATTCTAAATGTTTTCCTCTAAACTATCATAGGCAAGGAATTCTTAACTGCTCTTTGCTTCTTAGTTTATCATTATGATCATTTAATAAGAAATTCTTAATTGTTTTTTATTAGTGATCATTCATTTCTCCTCCTTTTGAAACTTGTTGAAGGATTCTTAACTGCCCTTCATCCCTTTCAAAGCCATTCCATTCTTTCAAGTTACCATTTGTTCATTGTTTAGCTATCTTGCCCTGTGAAGCCCTCCTTTGTCGAATCATCCAAATCTAGTTTAGCCATTTGCAGTTGACTCCATAGCCCAATGGCCTGAGATACTCTGTTCTATCCATTTGCTCCCAAATTCCACGACCAAACACAATCAAAATCCCCAAGCTTTCATAACTAGCCTAATACCTTAACAAACAAATCTAAATCTTAAAGAGAGAGCCCTCTTTGAGTACAGAGTGGCTAGATTCTGTACTTAAAAGTTGGTTTGTGGTTACCTCAGAAATTTATTTCTTTAACCTTGAGAAAATTCTAAGTGATAACAATGTCAACTAGCAGCAATAGGAGCAACTGACAAGTGAACCAAAGAATGCTGATGCAACCCGAGGTCTTCACTGACCATCGTGGTACATTTCTACACAATAGGAATAAATGATCTGAAGTCAACCATGTGAGAAATCATTTGATTACCGGTTATTGATGTATACCATTATACTTACTGATAATGATAATGAGAGTCAAGGTACCCAGTACAATCTAACATGTGTGAATAGATGAGTTGGAGTTGAACACCTATAAGAATCTATCAACCAGGAGACAATGATGGTTTCCCTTTGTCGATAGCGAAGGATCTGCCACTGATGACTGCAAACCCCAAGGTACTGCCAAATGGACTCTAGACCTTTTCCCCAGAGCAATGAGTCCTAGTCGATAGGGAAAGATCCGCTAGAAGGAAGGCATTAAGGCATCCTTCATCAATCTAGCGTGAGTGTAACCCGTAGGCCAATAATGTGGAAGGAATCAGACGAAAAAGATGTAGTAACCCGACCGAAGCACATTTCTGGTGTACATAAGATGTAGCTAGCGCATGATAGAAACCCTCTAAACCAACCAATAATGAAAGCTGACACAGAAGCAAGGAATCCACCAATAGGGTCAAATGGAAACCAAGGCACTGCACGAATCCCAATGTTTGATAATGTAAGCTGATGTCAAACACAAGGGAAACCACTCAGTCAAAGACCCATGATACTGATCGATGCTGAGCACAAGGTGACCTATCAATAATGAAAATAGGGCTATGGTGCGGCTCTAGGCCTGTCCTCAGAGCAAGATGTCGTCTTCGATAAGGACAAGATCCACCAGCAAGAAGTCAATGGGGACCTTCTCAAACCGGCATGAGTAAAGGACCAATATAAATGATGTGACGATAGACAAGACACTAACAACTAGGGATGGATGATTGAAAAATAGGTCAAGAGACACCATAGAGAGGTCGACTCAGGCTTACCTCCCTTGAACAAAAGCATGACTCAATGATGACCATGTGGCAGCATATGATGACTCTGTATAAGTTCTTCATGCAGGAGGCATGAACAAACTCTCCATATGATTGGAAGAGATAACCAATCAGAGGAGAACTGACTCAATAACAAGGTTAGGGCATACCTAAGTCAAACTAAATCCCGCCCAAATGGAGGAGAGACTTTCTTTGAGTGCTTTGTCCAAGGGTGACACGACTGACTCTAGCTGCCAACAATAAATGGAAATATTGTCCCGTTCCCACTCTTTTTTTGGAATATATATTTTTTTGTCTTTTTCTTTAAGGTGGAAAAATAATAAAAGAATGCTATAGTACAGTGGAATGAACGAGTGTTAGTGAAACAAATGATCTAGTTCCTGGGATGGGAACATTCCTACGCTTAATGCAGGGAGGTGAAACTGGTCAAGGACACTTAAAGGAATGTTCCTTCCACGGGTCTGATGGTGTGTCAAGTTGCAGAAGCTAAGGGATTGCAAGTTTGATTTTTGCAAAAGACATGGTCAAAAAGTGGCTTAAACACGAGTCCAAGTGAAGCCGCCTCAAGGCCAAAAGGTGCAAATGGTAAAAATGCAATGCAGTAGTACAACTGAACACAAAGGATCCTCTAGGGTATAAGGCCAAAATGAAGCAAAGAAGCAAAGAGGAATGAGTCTTCAATGCATAAGTCATGGTGGGACTACAGAGGACTCCCGAGCTTACTCAATGAAGCAGCATGGGCAACCAATGTTAGTGAGGTGCTAACTATGATGCCCATGAAAAGGATGGCTCTACCATTGTGTCATGATTTAAAAAATCAGCGAGTGGAGATGGTTTACGAACCATAACATGATGGGATCGACCCTATGGAAAGTGTATCGATAGATGGAGGCTAGTATGAAAAATGCAACGGAAAAATGGATTTCCTAACCTATATGCTAGTGAGAAAATTATACCTGCCATGATAGGTCAGCAGTCATGGAACCGACTTGAAATTTTCGAAAAAGTATCTAAAATTTCCTGAAAAACAATCCATTCTTGACACTCCAAGCTTCCAAGTTAAAAGATACATGAGACAAAACAAAATCAAGTTTTGAAAAAAATTGACATTTTGAAAGCTTATAAAATAGTTTTTTGACTCACCATTGTTACCATTTGTGTTGAGAGCAAAAGCTGTGGAGAAAAAGAAGCAATCTTTCCCCTCAAAGAATTTGACCATTCAAATTGACTAAAAATCACCAAGTAACCCCAAATCTAGATTGCATCAATTTGTGATTGCTTTTAGAAATTTAAATTGAGGTTTTACCGTTGGAAATTATGTCAAAAATTCCAATGTGGTGTATACGCGGTTTGGTTATGAGAAATATGTGTATACGCAAGCCCTACATGCAACTGTTTATGAAATGGACCCGCGTATATGCGGTTTGAATTTAAAACATAAAAATCTAATGGTTAAACTTGATTTTCTTTCAGGATGACAATCACCTGGAGGGAAAGGGAGCATGCTACTATTGATTATGAGGTTATGAATGATCAACAGGCCTTGGATGCCTTGAGAGGATGCGGTTTATTAAAATATTTCAAAATGCCAAATATGAAAGCAAACACCCGCTTGCTTGAAATGTTGATCCGTTATTGGAGTATCGAAGATGATGCATTCATTATTGATCAAATGCCTTTAAGGATAGAGATATAAGATATTTACTTTATTACTGGACTCTCCCGGAGGGGAGAAGTGGTGCATTCGACGGACTGATCACAAGGTAGTCTTTCAGTGGAAGACTGCATGCATATATATTGTCCGGGGCATCCAGAGAAGATTGGAAGCCAAATTCCAATCAAACATGTAGAGAGTTTGTCTTTGAGGATCATACTGTTCACCATATCCAGAGTGAATGGATCGACCTCATTGCACCAAGCGTCATGACAATCCATGAGCTTGGCTGTAGATTGTCTCGCTACTGTGTTCGACTAGTGTACACCTCTTTTGACCAATATGAAGAGTCAACTATCCTCCATTCAGAAAGGATAGAACAAGAACTTCGGATATGGGACCATTTTGTGCTCTTTCTTCTTTGAGAAGGTTCTAGGGTTATGTCCGAGAGTATCAGTTCCTATCAGTAGCTCGCGAGATCCACGGATGGGCAGGTGGGCCAACCTAATGAAATTCCTAGGAGGTGGAGACATACTGAGGACTGCTTTTGACGATGATTTCTTCTCCTGGTGGGATCAACAGATCATCACTGTAGATGATTATCCCTATGTCGTCATAGATTTCAGGGGAGATCCATATTTGGCGTTGCCACCAGACTTAGCATGGGGAGAGATAGGTAACCATTTTTTAAAGCTTTGTCAATTTGTATGATTTTTATGTGTTTTTCAAATGTGAAAATGAACTTAAAGATATTTTTGATGGGATTAAATGACTGATATTATGATCATGTTCTAGATGTGGGTCTGGTTCGATCAGATGGATTTCCACGACACAGGTGTCGCGACAGAGGTGCCGAAGAGGCAGCTGTAGAGACTAAGAGAGTCTTATACGCAGTCCAGCGAAACTTGGTGAGGTTGACCCACCGGTTACTGATGGAGGCCATAGAAGATCTACCAGAGCATATGTAGCACCGCGTGGTAGGAGTGCCACGTGACTGGGTTTGCCTTTTCCAGTGTGTGGCCAAAGCAATGGTCACCTACTTAGCCACTCATCCTGAGCCGGGCCATTAGATGTACTGGACATGATTATGGGCATTTTAGTCCCGATTTTGTATATTATTTTTGACACACTTTATGTACACACGAGCGATTTTATGATATATATATATATATATAAGATATAATATATAGTTCCGACTTTTGATGTTTTATTTTCTCTTGATGAATGAATGATGTGCCAATCTAAAGCTTGATTAGCGATAGAATCTGCTAATGAATTATTAGATCGTGGAATGTGCAAATAAGTAATATAAACAAATGATCTTTGCAACACCCTCACTCTCAAATATTGGTGATATAAACAAGGATCCCGAACCCGATAGATGTTATTCAATTGTGACACTACCAGTTGTGAATCAAAATAGACTACCAATGAATCAATTCCATAAGAAATAGCTTCGAATAATAAATTAATGATGGCAGTATACTCGGCCATATTATTTGATGCTGGACCAATAGATACTCCCCTTAATACCATTAACTGGCCAGTTGGATAATAGATCACCCAAGCTGCGGAAGCGAGGTTCCGAGTGTGCCAACTAGCTCCATCAACAAATCCGAAATAGACCAAGTCATCCATCAACCCCTGCCAAAGCAGATCAAAAAGTGTTGATATCATGAAAACTCTCAATAAGATATGTAAAAAATTACAAAATATACAAAGAAGCCATTGCCCGGTCGTAACCTAGGCAAAGTACTTCTTAAGGTAGAGCCCATTTCGGGGCTTCGCCAACTTGTTCCGTTCAAAATTGACTAATTCATAAGCCCCTTTTTCTAGAACTCATTTCACTATAAAGGGACGATACCACATAGGCTTGAATTTGCTTGCCCCCAAGGCGTCTTTATCTTGGTCATAGACCAAGACAAGGTCACCTTTAGAAAAGATTCGAGGACGGAAAGCTCTATCGTACTGAGTTTTAACCCTTTTCTTATGAGCCTAATTGATTATGGTGGCATCTCGACGCTGCTCATCGAGATGTTCCAAATGAAGGAGGTGCTCTTCGAGACTAGAGGTCTCTGGAAAGAGCTCAACAGCTAGCTTAAGAGATAGAATTTCGCATTCAACAAGTAAGATAGATTCCAACCTGTAAACTAACTGAAAAGGTGTAAAAGCAGTGGCAGTCTTTACTGAAGTTCGGTATGCCCAAAGAGCTGGATACAACATGAGATGCCAATTGGAGTGATTTTTGTCAATTGTCCTTTGCAGGATTGTCTTGAGGGACTTATTCACGGCTTCTACTTGGCCATTGGCATGAGGATAATACGGAGACGAATGCTCCTGTTGGAAGCCCAATTTAAGAGCCAATTCAGACATCAGTTGGTTCTGGAAATGACTGCCATGATCAGTGACAATCTCTCTCAGGATACTGAACCATGAAATAATCTGATTGAAGAGGAACAATGCCATTATTTCACTATCGTTTTTATAAGTGGGCATGGCCTTAGCCCACTTCGTAAAGTAGTCTACGGCCACAATAATGTACTTGTGATTCGCTATTGAAGGCGGATTACAAGTAGTAAACTCAATACCCCACTTTGTAAAAGGAACCGACAGTGACAATAGGGAAGAGAGGAGCTGGATGCGCACGCATCTTCTGAGTATAGAATTGACAAGGGTGGTGATGTTTGACCACTTCAATACAATATTTGAAAAACGAAGGCCAAAAGTAGCCGGCACGCAAGATTTTCTGGGCTATAGCAAGCCCTGAAAGATGACCGCCAGAAGCTCCAATGTGGCAATCATTAAGCACAGAATATGCTTCCTCTAACATTAAACAACGCCTAAGGATTGAATCAACCACTCAGCGATATAATGTATCACCGATGATCACATAGTTCTTATTCAGGTGACGTAATTTTTGACGTTCATCCTTGGAGGCAGTAGGAGGAAACTTTGAAGTTTTAGATAGATTATGATATCTCCATACTAGGGATCTTGTGAAGAGATGAGGAACAGATGTTCGTTGGGAAATTTTTTCTCATAAACAGTATCCTCTCCACAAGGTATCTCAGAAATTAATTCCGCAAAAACTAATGATTTCTTAGACTTTGTCGACAAGAACTTGAGATCGAATTCTTGTAAAATAACAATCCATCGATTGTATTTGCCCCTAATCACTCGCATACTAAGGACAAATTGGAAAGGATTGACCGCCGCTAAGACAAATTTTTTGCGTAACAGAATGTAATGGCGAAGCCACTGGACAGCATGGACACCTACCAAGGCTAATTTCTCAACCGGAGAATAGCGTAGTTCAGGGCCTACCAAGCCTCGACTCAAGTAGTAAATGACATGCTTCGTGAGAGCATCATCTTCCTGCACCAGAACCATACCTATGGTTGATTCTGTAGCTGTAAGATATAAAAGGAAATCTCTACCATAATCTGGTGGACTCAAAAGCGGGGTAGAGATCAACGCTTGCTTCAAAGCATCAAAAGATCATTGTGCAAAGTCGTCCCATAGAAATGGAAGTCCTTTCCTGAACAAACACATAAACCCTTTAGTTATCTCAGCATAGTTCGCTATAAACCGTCTCAAGAAATTTTCCTTCCCCTGAAGACTTTGAAGTTGTCAAATGGAGGACGGGGGAGGCAACTGAACTATTGCTTGCACTTTGAAGGGATCAACTCGAATCCCTTCAGTTGACACAATGAACCCTAACAACCGACCTGATGTAACCACGAAAACACATTTATTTGGATTCAACCAGATCTTGTAAAAACGACATCGCTTGAAAACCAATCAAAGGCGACCAGGATTATCGATTCTCTTTCGAGAACGAGCAGCTAAATCATCTAAGTATGCTTCGATGACATGCTTGACGTTGTGGAAAGCATATGACATGGCCTGCTGAAACGTCGCTCCAACATTTTTAAGACCAAAAGGCATCTTTTTGTATGAAAATGTACCCTAGGGACATATGAAAGCTATCTTATGTTGGTCTTCTGGATGGATAGATATTTGATTATAACCGGAGAATCCATCCATGAAGGAAAAAATCTCATTACCCGCACATTCATCAACTATCTGATCAATAAATAGTGTGGGGTAATTATCTTTTGGACAAGCTTTGTTCAAATCCCTAAAGTCAATGCACTCACGGATTGTTCCTTGTTTTTTATCAACTGGGACTGGATTAGAAACCCAATCTGTTAGGGGAACGGGTTATATGAAACCCGCCTTGAGTAGCTTTTCTACTTTAGCTTTAATAGCTATCGCTTTCCTAGGATTGACTGGCCAAAGATTTTAACGAATCGGCTTAGTGTTTTCATACGTCTTGATCTCATGCTGAACAATGGATGGATCAATACCAGACATTTCTTCATAAGACCAAGTAAATACATCCCAAAACTCTTCAAAGAGGTCGGTGTAAATTTGAATCTCTTCAGGGGAACACTCGGCTCCAATGAAGACATTTTCTATCACACTAGGGTTCCTAGAGATGTTTATCGGTATGGTTTTTGAAATGACTGACATGTTACCTTCGGCACGTATGTGTGCTGGAGCCAAAGGTTTTGAAACCATACAAACATTGTTAGTAAGTAGATTGGAAAACCTGGACTCGACTTCTCGCAATGGAGGAAGAAAATATGAACGATGGTGTAAGTCTTCCCAAGGTAGATCTATACCTATCATTGCTTCTAAGATTGCTTCCTCAGATGGTAAAACCATATCTAAGCAATCCATAGCAGAAGTAGAGTCAAGGGTCCAAGCTGGGGCCACATCACCATCTAACTCTTCCTCTAAAAAAGGAGTAGGATGGTCATTTGCAGAGTTCACGATAGACTGATATCTAAGCTTTGCTGCAGACATGGGGAATGCCATTCCACCCACTTGTCCTTCATCTAATGTGGTAGTAGGCGAAGGCAAGGTCCAAGGGTCTGAAAAGTAACGAGTCTACAAGAACTCTTTTCGTGAAGACTCTTTGGACGATGAAATAACATTGATTCTAGCTATAGGAGTGGGAAAATCAAATGTACACATCAATGAAGAATACATCCCAACTCCTAGATTCTCGATAGGTTGACAAGGGTTATCCACCAATGGAACAATAGAATCCGAATTTGCTTGAGGGTCAATTGGAGAATAATCCAATTGATCAACCTTAACGATTTTCCCCCAGTGAGGAAAACAAAGGACTCGAAATAGAGTCGAAACGACGACATCCATTTCATAAATCCAATTTCGTCCTAAGAGGAGATTGTAATCTAGGTTGGCATCAACGATTTCTACTTCGATGTTAACGAACTTCCCTCCAACACATATAGGAAAGGCCGGGATAATCCCGTGTGGCCTATGAGAATGACCGTCAAATGCTATCAAGAGTGTAGGTGAAGGAACAGCCGAAGGTGATCCAATGGCCTTCCAACATGGCATTGACATGACACACGTGGAAGATCCTTCATCAATAATGGTTCAAAAAATGTTAGTTTTCCAATAAGTAGACTCTATTTGAAAAGCCATATGATGAGGGAGTCTCTTTTTGACATTGAGCATGTTGAAAGTGAGCACTAAGGAATTGTTTGGATCAACTGTCCCTATAGCTGAAAGCAAAGCACTTCGTTAAGCTGAACATGACTAGAGTACCTCTAAAGTAGACATAGCGCATGGACTTTGAGCCAGATCCTTGAAAATGGAGTAATTATGGGCTGCCCTAGCATTAGGGTTGATAGTCGCGTGTTTGGTGGAACCTTTCGGTATCTGAGGTATAGACTCGACAGAGGGTCGCTCAATATGAAGAGGATCCGTAGTTCTGGGAACAGTTTTATCCTTGGATGTTTCAGCTTCACCATAATCACATGACCGTGTGGTCACATTAACGTGAGAACCCATCATGAAAACATTTGAGGAATGGTCCCCCTCCTGGTTGCGCCCTGCAGAGGTACTAGGGTTTGAATTCATGCTAGCAAGCAAGTGTTTCCCTTGGGGGAAAGGGTTAGTTAAGACAACTTGGGAGCTAGAAGACACTTGCTGCACTAACAAGCGCCGAGCATCTTGAATTTTTGGGCAAAGATGAGTCAAATGGTCCCCACTGCATAGCTTGCATGGAAACTTAACTTTCTTCTTAGACTCTTTTCCACCCTCACCCGCATTATTTCCAGGCTTATTCACATTACCCTTCCCATCTTGATTCTTCTTTTTACCTCGTCCCTTCTTCTTCCCATTGAAATTTTGATTTCCTTTAGGGTTAGAAGTCTAAACGACATTTACAGAAGAAGGTTGAGAAGGTGGAGTAGTATACGGTGCAACTTGATTGGAAGAAGCAGTTTGTATAGACAACTGCTGCAATTGGCTCAGAAGGTTCACTGCATTTGCATCAATCAATCCAACAATACCGTCAGCATGCGGGCCTGGCTTTGGTTTGGCTATATCAACCGTGGATCTAGGAGCATTAGGTAAGATCTTCTGAAGGGTCCTAGGCTACGAATATATCAGTTCTAACTGCTATGCGTGAAAGATAGCCTACTCTTCAGAATATACTTCGGACATAGAAACATCTTTGGAAATCTCAGGTTGTAGTGATTTTAAAAACCATTCAAGACAGAATTCAGGTGGAATTTTAGCTTTGATGAGCCTCTTTTTCCGTCTCCATTCCTGAATATGATCAGAAATGTGAGTGGCCGTGTCCTGATGAAAATTTGCTAGAAGCTCAGTTCCGGCTTTGTAACAGACAGGCAACTGAAAATGGTTCAATAAAATTTTATCCAAATCAGCGAAAGATGTAAAGGTGTCCCCTGGCAACTCTATATACCACTTAGCCGCATTGCTAGTTAAGGTGCGTTGAAATAGTCTCAACCTAATTGAGTCATTGATGAGGGAGTTCGATGAGCACCATAAATGGAATGTGGTTACATGGTCGCCTGGGTCCTCCCCACTCTTTCCTTTGAACTTTGGGATGTCTGACGGAAGTTTGGTTGGGACTGGAGGCCAAGCCAGATTGTATCTGATTGGATCGTTTGTTAACTTATTCAATTTTCGCAGATTGAGAGTGGCTAGAAACAGAAGTCTCAGAGGAACTTGGGGATTCTACCCAGATTGGGCGGGGTTCCCGAAGGTCTGAAAAGAATGGCCTAGATTTTGAAAGGCACCAGGTTGCCCGAAGTAACTGGTAGAACCTACTGAACCAAAAGGTGACCCTTGTGGTCCAGCAAAACTTGGAGTTTGACCAAATCTAGCTGAAACACCTCCGTAACCGGTGAAGCTTCCCCCTAACGAATTATTATAAGTAGTGGACAACCCTTGGTAAGGGTGGAAAACTTCAAAATGAACTGACCGAGGAGTACAACATATTCCCTTGTTGTCCGAAAACCGAATTCCCAGTTCCCATGCCACTAACTATAGGATTATTCCAACCCTGAAAGGGATTGCTGCCTTGACTCGTGAAAGAAAAAGGCATAGATCCTACCGTCGGATTGGAATGTGGTATATGACCACTTCCAAAAGGAAAACCCTGAAAATATGCCGATCCACTCATCATGGATGTGGAGGCATTTAATGGTACACTTAAGGGAACTGAAGGAATACCTAGAGAAGGCATACCAAAAGGGAAGAATCCAAAACTGGATGCATGTGTTTGGGAACTTCCACTCGTTGACGGGATGGAAGTAGATCCAAAAAAGTATGTTCTAGTAGTAGACCCAAATAAAGATGTAGAAGGGATGGAAATGGTTCCTCCCCCTTGTACTGATATAGGTGTCTGCATACTTGTAGCACTTGTGGTGGATGCCATGCTTCCAGTAGTGGTCATCAAAGGGATGTACTACTTTCCTCTCACCTAATCCAAGGCCCTAAATAACCTAAAACTTGTTGGTGTACTTATTGACAACATAAAAGGTTCTAGTTTATTTTATTAGCGCTTGATTTTAAGTGGTTGTTCTCTTTAAGTCAAAGGGACAATACGGAAGTGAAACTGATGGTGTTCTTGGACGCAAAATAAATTAATGAAAAACTAACTTATATGCAATGCACTTGTTTTTTCTTCGATGAAAAGCAACTTCTACTTGGGTTCTAAGAAACTTCTATTAAAGCAATAAATTTTTCTTTTCTTGCAACAGACTTCACACTCACAACACTAAAAAACTATTGATGCTCTAATAATGCGAACTACCCTAATGCAAAGTGTACATGATAATGCAAAAGAAAATTAAAGTAATTTGTTTTATAATCCAACTTAAGTGTTTTGAAAGGAATGAGAATTTTGAACACAAAATCTTTCCCAAAACAAGAAGGACTAAACACAAAGATCCCAAATCACTCTCAAAAAGCAAAAGAAACCAAACACAAATTCAGCAAAGAAAGCAAAAACAATGTTTTTGAAAGACTTTTCTTTTTCAAAAAATCAATAAAAGCAACTTTTAAAAAGTACTCAAAATGCTACCAAAGACTCAAAGATCAAAAGCAAGGCACCAAGAAACTTTGCAAGTTGTTAATTCTACACGAATGAAAACTTAACAAAATAGATGTTTCAAGATGCACTAAATGATCCCAAAAGTAGCAAAAAGAGGTTAAAGACACTAATCAAAAAATTAGGAAAAGAACACTTTCAAATTTGTCAACAACAACTTTCGAAAAGCAAGAAGAAGTGAATGGCCACAAACTTAATGAGAAGTAAAGCAAGCAAACCATAAAAATGAAGTTTGACACAAAGATTGCAAGCAATATTTTGTTCTGGAAAACCAGAACAATCAAGAGCCTCTATAATAAGACTTGTATATTCAAACACAAATGATAACACCCACTATAAACCAAACCGAGACCAAAAACTCTTCAAAGCAGGAGAGAACTTGAAACAGTAGGCTCGCTGAAAAACTAAAATTTGAAAGCAGAAACTGACCACTCAGGAAGCACACAGGCCAAAAAACAAATCTTTCTAGATAAACATACTTGAAAAAATCATGCAAAACAAATGTATACATGACTGTGTCTCTACACAGCTACGTGTACATGCTTTTCATCCAAAAGAAACCTGCGTATACGCGGCTTTAGTTTAGTGAAACTAGCATGTGTATGCTTCTGTAACCTAACAAAGGTGCGTACATAAAAGTTTACAAGAAAAAACAAAAATGAGGCATGATGAAAAGAATCAGACTTGAAGTCTGAGTTCCTACAGGAGAAGACAATACAATCACAGTAAGCAAACTGAAAGTTGAGCCCTGATTGGCACAAAATAACCCAAACTAGGAACAACAAGATTATTGTCCCCAGTGAAGTTGCCAATTCTATTAAGGGATAAAGTCCCCTAGGGCTTTGGGTCAGAACCCTAGCAAAGCAGGAGCAATCCGTAACAAGAAACAAGAAAATAACTCAGGCAAAATTCTTAAACGAGCAAACTATGCGAGGATGTACATACTCGGGGGTCCTTCGTTCGGGTAGTTCCAGCTAGGGTTCAAACTTTCTACAACTCCTCACGATCTTTGAACCTGCAAAACAACCAATTCAAAGACACAAAACAACATATAGATAAAGCATTATAGTGAAATCAACTTTATAGCATATAAATAGATGGTTAGTTATACGTTGAAATAGTCATTCATACATAAACCATAACAATAATATCAGATGCATGAAAAAAGTTGATATCAGGAACAAGACAATGTTTCTTTTATTGCAGATAACTATAATAAAAAAATAGAAAGAGTTCACCTGAGTCTTCCTCTTCTGGCTGCAAGTGGAACTGTCCTCCAAGTCCATCCAGTCCCGGTCTTCAAAAGGCTCCTTCCATAACCAACACAAGGATATCTCCCACAAGTGAAAGGATATCAACTCTCAAGGAAATAAGGGTTTCCTAAACTTGGAGAAGTGCTTGAAGCACAGGGACCTTCAGACTTGATCAAGGGATAATCTCAGTAGAGTAATTCTCTATTTTCTCTCCTCCTTAAGGCCTTCCCGTTGAAGTCTTTTTATACTTCTCCCAAAGTAGTTTTTTAGTTGGGAAAAACTGGGAACAGTTGGGCCACGGGCACTAATAGGTAATCAAGAGCTAAAGCCCGTGATCTCCACCCATAATTAAGGATATTTATTTTTTTTAAGTGTTTTAAGACATATAGGCGAGTTGGTATAGAGTACTCTGCGTGTACACACATCTAATACAAGGCAAAGTCGTGTACAGGGAGTAAAACACTATTTTTGAATATTTGGACCAAGTTTGGAAGGAGGGGTTGCCCTAGGCCATAAACCAAGCATCACAAATGCATAAGGTGGTATTTGGAGCTATAACAGTGAGAGTCAGTGGAAAAGGTGGATGAAGGTTGGAATGAGGTGATAGGGTGCCTAAGGTCTACCATGAATCACCAGGAGAGAGAAAGATGATTGGGTTTGCTCAAGTAGAGAGGAAGAAGTTCTATGAAAAATGAAGGAAACTAGGGCAGAATTGAGGTGAGGTTTGGGAGACCTATAGGGCATGGATTAGATGGAGGGTGTGATTGCTGGTAAGCTAACCTACTGCTGGAAGAGATATGCTGCATAAAAACTGACAGTCAATCAAGAAAATCAAGCAACCAATAAAATGAGTGCATCCTAGGAAAAACAGAGTTTTGCGTTAAAATGGCCTAAACTATGATGTATAGAAGGAAATGCTGGGAAACATTGTAAGAAAGGAAAGCATGCAAAAGGACTATTGCAAATCAGGAAGTGAACATGATAAAGAAGATCTAAAGTAAAGCAAAACTTGACTATTAACCTACTAGAGAGCTGCAAACACTAGAAGTCATAGGAATGAGGAAAATCTATGTTTTTGGGGCAGCAAGAGAGTCTTTTCCTCATATCATGGTCCCAGAGGGAGGAAGAGAGGCCTTTTGAATCTTCTCTCATCATTGCTTAACCTGTTACAGAAAGCACAAATGGAAGGAAGCTACTAAAGCATCGAAAGAAACCTATTCTTAACCATAAGAGAAATACATCTAACAACAAACTAATATACAAAATGAAGTAAAGCATACAAATACAAGTAAAGAGAAGCTTGGCTGCTTGGATTGGGCCCTAATCCAAGAGCCTCAGCCCTTTGAGGTAACTCAATGCTAGCTCAAAAAGGATTCCATCTTCATTATAAAAAAATAGCAAGATTACATAAAACTGTCATAAAATAGTAAGCTCGAAATTTGAGCAAAGTTTACACACGCAAAAAAGTTGACCCTAGTGAGGTCCTAGGCCTCTCTACTTATACATCTGAAGCTACCAATAGTTTCCTTAAAATCAGGGAGGCTTGGCTCCCAAAACTAGAGATAGCTATCAATCATCTTCCACTTGCTCGATTGCCTTCTAGTGCATGATTCGACTGCTTGTACTCCAAGCTGAGTGAAGGGGAATTCGAGGTGAGGAGAAATAAATGAGGGGGATTCCCTCCTATAAGTCCTCTCCTCTGTCTAATGCGAGTTATTGCTGTAGTTTGACCACTAGATCCTTGACTTTGACCTCGAAATCCATCAATAATCTGCATTAAATACATGTTAGATCACATGGCATAATAACTAACTCAACTCACCCTATAAGCATAAATATAATCATAAAATCATACAATAAGCTAAGGGAATGGTTGATTTGACTAGGTTAGGAGGTAAAATGAGCCCATATTATTACCCATTTATGAGGCTCATCATCACCCCCCTACTGAAGGTGTTGCTCATCCTCTGAGCAACCTAGTCAATCTCTTGGTCTTTCATGGCCCTGGTGGCCTCCCTAGCATTCCAGGCTTTTGATGTGGTCTCTCATGTTCTCCATAAAATCCTACCTTTCTGTCTATGTCCTTCCACTACTCCTTCTATTATTCTTCTCTTCTGCCTTCCAACTTGTCTAATATGAGTGGAGGACTCAGTTTGAGGCCAATCCAGTTGACCTTCAGCCTTTGCATGGAGCACTTGTACATTGGCACTCTTTTCAATGCCTCCTTCAGCCTCATGGGGGAATGGTATTCTCTAATCTGCATGCTGTGGGGTAGGGTGTTCCATCTTCTCATGTATGCATGCACACATTCATCCCCAAGTAGCCTAATAATATCTTCAAAGTGTGCAATGGTTTGTTCTAGATTGGCTAGATATTTAGGGGAAATTTGAGGGTCATTGGCAGGCAGGTTGTGTGTGCTAATGAGTGCCATAGGATCTAATGGCTTCGCTCTTATCATCAATGGTTCATTCTACTCTTTTATTAACAATCTTTTCATTTCTGCTGCCCTCAATTCTTCATGGTTCATCCATGATGCCATGGGCATTAATTGCAAATACCCTAGCTTGGCATTTGGGTCCCACACATTCAGGTCTGTGAGGGCCATGTTGTGTAGATAAAACTCTACCATCTTTGCTTTGTCCTCGAAGTTGCTTTGGTCACACAAATCCATGAACTGCCTGTAGTCTTGGAAAGGAATTATGCCTCTTTGTGCCAAAGTTTTTATTTGGAATTGAAGCCATTGATTCTTTAGATAGAGGCCATAAGATTTGGTTGGTGTTCTGCATTGTAATGTTTCTATGGATAAGCTGGCCATGTATGCCAAATGAGTCTCTTTCTCCTACAGCTACCTCCTTAGTAATTCATTCTCATTCTCAAGGTGGCTTCTTGTAATGGCTTCTCTGTCTCTGAGAGCACTCAATTCCCTGCCCATTTCCTTGATTTTGTCTTCCATGTGGCTAATATCCTCAACTCCTTTGGACTTGGCTATCTGCATCCACCTATGCATTCTCACTCTCTCTTTTTCCAATTCGAAAAACAGTGGAATTCCAAATTTCTATGAGATTATCTTGCCTCCCTCGAGTATTCTATAATAGGAGTCAAGATTAGGCTAGGGGTCAGGTTCTTGTAGCTCTTATGCTTCCTCTTTCACCTCTGGCTATCCTCCTATCTTTTCCTCAAGTTTTTGTGTCTCCTGTAGTTTGGACAATGTCTCCTGTAGGACTATTTTGGCCTCCTCTAGGTCTGGTTTGGGGTCGTGTAGAATTGCCTTTCCCTTCCATGTAGAAGATCTTGTCGCCCTCCTTTCATAGGTTATGGGTGTCTTGGAAGGATATTCTTTCACCTTGGCAGATGGTGAATCTTCAATGTTAATGGGAGTCTTTGATGAGGGCTAAGGTTTTCCTATTTTAATTCTGGTACTCTTCCTTACCCTGAAATACATGGAGGTTTTTCTTTTCCTCTTCTGCTTCTGCTTGACTGCTATATTGAGGGCAGTGAGGGTAACTGCTGCTTCTTTTTCCAAAGTTTTAGGGGTCTCTTTTCTTTGCTTTGCCGTCTCTGCGTCCTCTTCTCCCTCTTTTGTCTCTTTTTCCTCCTCCTGCTCTGTCTCTTTTTCTACCTCTCGTTTTGTCTCTTCAACTCTCCCCTCCTCTATTTATTTTTTTTCATCCTTCCTCTCTTGCTTTGTTATGTTACCACTGGCTTCATCTTCTCCTCCTTGTTGTTCTCCCTCTTCACTGATAGTAGGACTAACGACGTAGGTTAATGCCTTGATGTCACCCTTATCTGTCATATTTCTGAAAACTTCCCATGCTATAGGGATTGTAAGGGTATGGAGGGCCTCTTTACTAGGATCTTGACTAGGCCATGGTGAGCTAGCTGCTGTGAATTTCCTTCTTGTACCTTGGTGCTGAAGTCAATGAGGGATTGAAGGAGAAAGTAAGGGATACTGAGCTTTTGATGTGTTTTGGTATCCATGCCATATCTCAATTCTTGGAGGATTCTGAAATGATATCCATAAACAATGTTGTGTCTCCCCTCACAAGAAATGTATTTAATCACTTGGTATCTAACCTCATCCCAGGGATATGGTACACTAGCCCTCCAAATGCCATTTTTGTCTTCAATCGGGGTTTCATTATCTTGGAAAAAATTCCTCTTGGCAGCCTGGCCAATTATTTTCTCATCTTTACTCCAAGGCAGCCCAAGAGGAATGGTAGTGATCCTACTGATGAATTCAGGGGTTATTTCAATGGAGAGGCCTCTAATGGTTACAGTAGCATGATTTCTTGTGTGAGGGATCAGAGGGAGAGCAAATTCATGGGAAATTTCATCATCAAACCCTGTAAACTTCTCAAAGAAATTCATCCAGTTTTCCCTTTTAAATATTTCCACCACTTGAGGATGTGCATGGAGTCTAGTGGAGTTAGTGGGCTCTTTTCTCATAAACCCCCCTGTCATACTGCTTGTACTTCTTTTGAAAAACTAGATATGGAGGTGGAGGCAAAGAATTTTGAGTGAAATAGAAAAACGGGGGGGACTGTGTTTTTTTTTTTTTAAGAAAACATTTTTTTTTAATGTATTTCTACCCTCTTCAAGACTCATTTTATCTTTAATTTGAGACCAACTATTTCACATTTTGATATTCAACAGAGGGAATTCATTAACCCTACCTCTTCATACTGAAATTCATGCCAAAAAATCACGTTTCCTCCCTTCAAAATGACTCACTGCCCCTCCTATAGAAGCCCGTTGTCCCTCCTGTAGATTTCTTGTAGGTGCTCTTGTAGAAAACCTATAGGGCTCCTGTAGAAGATGTCGAGAGAAAATATGTGGAGGAAATCGATGGGGGATGGTGGATACGAGGCTGTGGGGGCATGAGAAGATTGCTGTGTGGCTGAGTTATGAGGAGAAACTGAAGAAAAGGTGGTGAGAATGCGCGGGGAGGACTGCTCATTACCTTTTATGGCTGTTTTTAGTTATGAGTGCTGAGCTAGCAAGGTGTACGTTGCCCAGATTAGGACCGTTGGTCCCCACCTGCTTGATCATCATGACCCCCCTCGTAATCATCCCCTCATTATTGCATTGGAGTTAACTCTTCCTCCCACTACCTCACCTTCACATCTTTTGCTTGAGTTGATTGTGCGCACGTGTGGGCGATATCTCACTTAAGTGGAGTCAACTAAATGAAGGTGGCCAAGTTAATTGGCCACCTTTCCCTCTTTTGATTTCAACCATATCATTGCCTTCATATGATTCCTAATTACACAAATGCAGATAGAGGAGTGACTTATCTACTTACTTGTAATCCAAGTGTATTTGCTGCCATTGACTGTGAGGTGTTGTGGC
>APFE031036100.1:230327-258518 GCA_000404065.3 Pinus taeda | reverse complement strand
ATCTCTACTCCTACGAGGCATGAAAGGAAATATTTTTGGTTGGTTTTTTGTTTCTTTTCCCCACACTGAAAGTACCTGGAGAAATTGAAATTGTGATTGAACAAAACAAATTGCAATTAGCTGAAATGAACTTGCTGAATGGAAATTTGCAAAATTGAAAAAGAAAGCAAGGAAATGCAGAACTGAAAGAAAAGAAATGACTAGTCTACTTTTGCCGAAATAAACTATTAGCAAAATGTTGCAATAGGAAATAGAAGAAAGCAGTAATCACAGAATACTCTGATGCTTTCCCGGAAACGACGCCAAAAGGTGGTGAGTACCAGTATTGCAGCAATAATGCTGCAACTCCTGGGCTACCAACTTTACTTTTATCAACCCGGTAGTTTGTAACAAACTTGGAACCGTCAGTGCTATATGCACAAGTACTAGTTCTTGTTGCAAGTTTTCACTTGGTCAGCGGGTGCAAGATCATTAGGAGCTCAAGAAAAATTCTATAGATTTCAGAAGAAGCTCTATGTGTGATGAAAGGAAAGAAAGATTACTCTACAGATGCTATTCTAAACTCAGAAAGGAGAAAGACTGGAATGTAAAGAAAAACCTAGTAAACCCTAATTAACAAGCTAATTCTACTTTTGCCAAAAACACTATGAAAACCATGAAAGAAATGCCATTACCTACTCAAGGAAGTAAACAACATCTAACCATGCTATTTATGGAAGTAAATAAGAAAAAAAACATATTTTTGGATTTTTATGTGTTTTTATGTGAATTTAACATGCATCTAATTTATTGTGTGTGAGTGTGGCAGTGAAAAGGTGGCGTTAGAGGGTGGTTTTGGAGCTTGGGAGAATGTAGGATGGTGTGGATGGGTCCTAGGATGTCTTAGGTGGCCTTTTAGAGGATTTTACCACACTCAGCCTTCAAAAGAAAGCCTACAGGAAAAACTATAGGAGGACACAAGAAAACTTCAGGAGGAAAATAGGGAAACTACAGGAGGCCTACAAGAGGAGGCCGAGAGCAAATTTTGCTATTTTGAGGGTGTGAGAGTGGGTGGAAAAGGTGGATGAAGGTTGGAATGAAGTGTTAGGGTGCCTACAGTCTACCATGAATCACTAGGAGAGAGA
Source organism: Pinus taeda (assembly GCA_000404065.3). Lineage (NCBI taxonomy): Eukaryota > Viridiplantae > Streptophyta > Pinopsida > Pinales > Pinaceae > Pinus > Pinus taeda. Next base: position 257,394 of record APFE031036100.1, on the reverse strand, counting down.
AATATGATTGGGTTTTCTCAAGGAGAGAGGAAGAATTTCTTTGAAAAATGAAGGAAAGTAGGGCAGAATTGAGGTGAGGTTTGGGAGACCTATAGGGCATGGATCAGATGGAGGGTGTGATTGCTGGTAAGATGGCCTACTGCTGGAAGAGATCTATTGCATAGAAATTGACAGTTAATCAAGAAAATCAAGCAACCAATGAAATGAGTGCATGCTTTAGGGGGAAACTCTTATAGACATATTTTGGAACATCAACCCCAAACTTATATGTTAATAAAATAGGGCCCATCAACCCCTAAAAGAGTTGTTTCATACCCTAAAAGAGCTTAGTCATCTGATTACATCATTCCCCAAAAGTTCCATCTAAAAAACCATCCTGAAATTGCCTAAACTGAACCATACTGACTGCTCCACTAGCAAAGTGTGATGCATACTGAGTGGTACACTACTAGGGTGCGATGCATACTATTTAGGCCTTCTATAGGGTGCAATGGGCGAGGATGGAAAAATTTTCGAGATATTTTGCTAGGTGGTTGCTCACGGAATCTTCTAGAAACTTCTCCTGTGCCACTTGCCTCTCTGAATTCGCCCAAGGATGAATAAGGGATCTAAAACCATCAATTATCCCTTCTCTTATGGAAGAAACTATAAAAAGTGGAATGAAACTAATCAAACCCCATTGATGACTCACACCCTTGCACACATCTATAAATGGATCCCTCATCTAAGAGATCTGGAGGCTGGAATATTGTGAATTGCAAGGAAGTGCTGATAGTTTGTAATTAAGGAAAGAGAATTGTATTGTTGGTGTGATCTTGCTATTTCATGAGATGAAGAGGGATTGAAGCTGGGAGGATGATGTTGGATCAGGCAACTGGGTTGTAATTCTCCCTTCTATTAATAAATTTCTTCAAGTTTTCTTCCATATGATTGTGCAATTGTGAATGTTATCCTTTGTGAATACTATCATTTGTTCATTATATTTCTGATTCTGTAATGTTTATGTTGTAATAGATCATGATGCTTTGATGGTTCTTTGCTGCTATACTTGTGTAGGTACTCTCCAAGCATGTTAAGTACAGGGAGGAGTTGCAAGCTCTGTCAAAGGGGAGAGAGATCAAGCAAGGGATTAAGCGGAAGTTCCAGGTTGGTTCCATTATCTTTCTCTTATCTGTTACACATAGAAGAAATCATTGAATTGCTTTAAACTGTTGTTTCTAGGGTAGCTGCCAAACCTAGAGGGCTAGTCATTCGAGAAGACACTAGTTTTCCTAGAAACACTAGAGTCGACTTTTTTTGCTTGTGTAAACTCTGCTCAAATTTCGAGCTTATTATTTTATGACAGTTTTATGTAATCTTGATATTTTTTGATAATGAACATGGAATCCTTTTTGAGCTAGAACTGAGTTACCTCAGAGGGCCGAAGCTCTTCAGTTAGGGCCCAATCCAAGCAACCAAGCTTCTCTTTACTTTTATTTGTATGCTTTACTTAAGTTTGTAGATTAGTTTGTTGTTAGATGTATTTCTCTTATGGTTAAGAATAGGTTGTTTTTTATGATTTAGTAGCTTGCTTCCATTTGTTCTTTCTGTAGCAGGTTAGCCACTGACCAGAGAAGATTCAAAAGGCTAGAAATAGTGACTTGGCCTCTCTTCCTCCCTCTGGGACCACGATTTGAGGCAAAGACTCTCTTGCTGCCCCAAAAACACAGATTTTCCTCATTCCTATGACTTCTAGTGTTTGTAGCTCTCTAGTAGGTTGATAGTCTAGTTTTTCTTTGCTTTAGATCTTCTTTATCATGTTCACTTCCTAATTTACAATAGTTCTTTTGCATGCTTTCCTTTCTTACAACATTTCCCAGCATTTCCTTCTATACATCATAGTTTAGGCCATTTTAATGCAAAACTCTAGTTTTTCCTAGGATGCACTCATTTCATTGGTTGCTTGATTTTCTTGATTAACTGTCAATTTCTATGTGGTAGATCTCTTCCAGCAGTAGGCCATCTTACCAGCAATCACACCCTCCATCTGATCCATGCCCTATAGGTCTCCCAAACCTCACCTCAATTCTGCCCTACTTTCCTTCATTTTTCAAAGAAATTCTTCCTCTCTCCTTGAGCAAACCCAATCATATTTATCTCTCCTAGTGATTCATGGTAGACTGTAGGCACCCTAACACTTCATTCCAACCTTCATCCACCTTTTCCACCCACTCTCACACCCTCAAAACAACGAAATTTGAGGGTGTGAGAGTGGGTGCAACCAAAATATTCAATTCTTTGTTTAGCACATCAAATTCTTTCACTAGTCATTCAATCTGCTCAAAACTCCATCAAATTGATTAGAAATACATATATATGGATGAAAAGTGAACTAAAACTAACATTTCATTTTGAAGTACATGAATAGTAAACATAAAAAGTAGTTTTTACCTTTCACTTCCATCATTTCATTTCAAATTTGGGATTTTGGAGCTCTGGAGTGGTTTTCCCCCTCAAATTTCACCAGTAAATTTCGGGAGATACTGTGGACCATTCTTTGCACCGTTAGGACCAGGTAGGAGCTATCCTTAAGCTCTTCATTTTCATTCCATCTTTTCTTGATTCTGAGCAAGTTTTTTCACTTTTCTGGGCCTTTGGGGTTTAAAGATTTTGTTCCCCAATCATCACACCTAACTTATATCGAAAGGTGTGATTCATATAGAGCTACCAATAGGCCAGTCAGTATGCATCTCACCTTGCTCAAAGGTAGGGTGCAATGGGTGCAGAAAGGCAACTTTACACAGTGTTTTTCATCAAAGTTTTGCCTGTTTTTGCTCAAATTTGGATCCTAGCTCATCTTTTGTTTTCATTTCAGATCTTTGTTGGATCAAGATGGTTGTCACATGGCATGAACGAGAACATGAAGAGGAGGATATGATTGCTTTACATGACCAAGGCACAGTGGATGCATTAAGAAAATGTGGTTTGTTGAAGTTCTTCTGCATATTCAGCATGAGACAACAGATCAGTTTGTGGCAGTATTTCCTCAATGCTTGGGATCTTATTGACTAGGTATTCCAGATCAGAGGTAAATCTATTCCTTTAACGGTTGAGGGTATTTATTTTCTGACGGGATTGTTGAGGCGTGGTGCCCCTCTTTCACTATCAGGATTCGCTCGTGGGGGTGAATCTGTGAAAGATTACGTTTGTCAGTTCTGCAGGGATGGATCTCAGCCCAATAGAGATGGTAAGATTAATATCTGGGATGTCGTTGGTCGACCTTTGAGAACCATTTTATTTACTTTTGCTAGATTGTCTAGCAGTGTGTCCTTACATTTGGAAAATAGATCTTACATGCAGTATGCCCTGGAATGTCTGGAACCGAAGGTGTTCAATTGGTGTGAGGTGACACTTCCTATCATAAAAGAATAACTGTCCAAAGTAAATAATGGAAGAATCAAGAACTTTGGTTATGGATCCATATTGACTGCTTTTGCTTTGGAGAGAATTCCACTGATGCAGCCTCAAAACATTTCACTGGGATTGCCTGCACCGAGGGAACCACAGATGCAGAGATGGGTGGATCTTATAGCTAGCCATGCCGGCCAGTCACAAATCTCCTTCTCTGATGCCTTTCTTGAGTGGTTTAACTGCCAGGAGATGGTAATTGTGGAGTATCCATATGTCGAGATGGATTTCCAAGGTGATCCGGATTTGGCTTTGCCAATTGGTGAGCAGTGGAGTGCTATAGGTAACATGATTCGACGACATTTTTATTTTTTAGTTTTATAATGTTTTTGTGTTTTTGATGTTACCAAGACTAATCAAACTTATTTGTGTGTGTAGATATTGGACCAGTGCGACCAGTGGCACACTCATTGGTGGTAGCTGATGCTCTAGCAGAAGAGGCTATAGGGTAGGCCGTCCTTCGGGATCTGGACATATCAGAGACCCTGGCAGTGTTGCAGGATCAGATCAAGGGCCTCACTCTTAGCATTCAGGATGTCAGGACTGATGAGTTACCTTTGAGGTTACAGTGCCACACTACTAGCGTACTAAGTCATTGGACTAGGCTCTTGCACATGATAGCACAGACGGTGACATGTTATCACCAGCATCACTAGTCTAGGATGTTTTTTTCTACATTCATTTTGAGTTTCTTAATCAAATGACGATTTTGCATTGGACACAAAACATTTTGTAAAAACTATAAACAACTATCTACTTTTGATTTTTTGATTTTTATTTTGGCTAAGGGATGAAATCTTGATGCAAATGTTGATGTGAAATGCTTTCTTTACAAATGCTGCAAATGTCTATTTAACACATAGTTTGCTAATGAATCAGTCAATGTGTTTAAGTTTCTGGAAATGTGTTGATATTGAATGGAATCAAAATGTATTTCCAAAATCCTAACTCTTAGGAACATGCGATAAATTGCTGGGTTCCGAACGAAATAAATGCCAGTGAGCTGTAGAATGATAAGTTGTGAATCTAGCCTGACAATGAGTCGGAGTATGCCATGTGAAACGAAATCAAAGAGAAGTTCAATCAACGTGATATACTCAGTGATGTTGTTTGTCGATCGACCAATACATATCCCCCTGAAACTCACTAACTCGCCGCTTGGAGCAAAAATGGCCCAGGCCACAGAAGATAGGTTTTGCGTACTATGACTAGCTCCGTCAACGTACCCAACGAATGGTTCCAAAAAGTCTGACATATGCAACAAATGTGAAGTGGATTACCTAACCAAAATGACAACTTTAAAAGAAAACACCCAAAAATGTAATAAGAGTATATGTACAATGAGTTTACTACACTTAATCAAGCATAGTAACGTTTAAGATACAACCCGTTTCGGGGCTGCAACAGTGGAATCCCATCATAATCGACCAGCTCGTTGGCTCCTTTTGTCAATACTCATTTAACAATGTAGGGACCTGTCCATAATGGTTCGAATTTACTTGCTCCTAATTTGTCAGAGTCCTGATCGTAAAGCAAGACCAGGTCACCTTCTGAGAAGGCACGAGGCTTGACATTTTTGTCATATTGCACCTTGATGCATTTCTTATGTGCTTAGTTAGCCAATACGGCATCACGACGGGTTTCATCCAGATGGATTAGTTCCAAGAAACGAGCCTCTTCTTCAGAAGTTTCGGGAAGTAGATCAATTGCAAGCTTGAGGGATGAGATTTCACACTGAATTGGTAAGACTGCTTCTAGACCATACACCAACTGAAAGGGCGTAAATCCAGTCGCACTTCTCACCGAAGTCCTATATGCCCACAGAGTTGAGTACAGGATTAAATGCCAATTCCGTTTGTGGACTCCAATCATTCTCTGCAGCATGCACTTAAGGACTTTGTTGATTGCCTCAACTTGTCCATTAGCCTACGGATAATATGGAGTAGAACTATCATGGGGCAGTCCTAATGTGGCAGTCAATTTGATTATCATGTGATTGTGAAAATGTGACCCATGATCTGTGACTATAGCCTGTGGTACACCAAATCTAGAAATTACATGATTAAAAAAGAAAAGAGCAGCCGTTTCACTGTTGTTGTTTAATGTAGGCATCGCCTTGGCCCATTTTGTAAAATAGTCGACAATGACTATAATATACCCATGCCCCCTGGCCGAGGTGGGGTTACATGTCATGAAATCAATGCCCCATTTAGCGAATGGCCCAACAACAATTATTAGATGTAGTGGTGCAGGTGGTAATCTGGTTTTGCGATCAAAAATTTGACAAGCATGGCAACTTCTGACTACAATTATGCAATCTTTGAATATGGTGGGCCAGAATTAGCCAGCTCATAAGATCTTTTATGTAGTAGCACAACCAAATAGATGCCCCCCACAAGCACTTGAATGAAAATCATTCAAAACTTTTTCGGCCTCCTCATGCATGAGGCACCTTCGTAAAACCATTTCGACACCATGATGGTAAAGTGTATCACCAACGATCAAGTAGTCTTTGGCTTGGTATCGAGTACGTCTTTGTTCAGAGCGAGAGGTGTTAGGCCTAATTTGGGTCTAGAGATAGACCAGTATATCCCCATACCATGGATCGTTTAACGATATTAGAAACAGAGTCTCATCCACGATTGATGCTTGGGATGTTAAATCGTTGGATGACGAGGGAAGGTCACAAAGTGACTCCACAAAGATGAGAGATTTCTTTGATTTGGCTTTGGTGAATTCCAAATCAAACTCCTACAAAATGGCTATCCATTTGGAATATTTTCCCCTAGCGGTCAACGCGACAGAATGTAGGTTGTAGGGTTGCAATTTGACACAATGGTAGTTTTGTGAAAGAGTACATAGTGTCGAAATCTCTGTACTGCTTGAACGACTGCTAAAGCCAACTTTTCAACATAAGAGTACTTGCTTTCTATATCATTAAGATTATGACTTAAATAATATATAGGATTTTCAATTATGTTATCTTCTTGCACTAAAACCATAGCGATGGTTGTATTTGCGGTGATGAGATACATGTTAAAGTCTTTTTGATAGTCAGGAGCATACATTAATGATGCTTTTATCAGGGAATCTTTTAAAGCATCAAAGGAAGCTTGCGCAACCTGATCCCAGTGGGAGGGTACTCCTTTTTTCAAAAGACGTGTATAACCTTTAGCGAGCTCAGCATAATGTGGAATGAACCTCCTCAGAAAGTTAGCTTTCCCTTGGAGTCTTTGAATCTGAAGCAAATTTGAAGGTGGAGGCATGTCAAGGATTGCCTGAACCTTAAATGGGTCGAGTCAAATTTCGTCCTTAGAAACTACAAAACCAAGCAATCGACCAGAACCAACACAAAACACACATTTGTGTGGATTGAGTCATATCTCGTAGTGTCAGGAACGTAAAAATATGGCTCTCAAATGCTGCGGATGATCAATCCGTTTTCATGAATGAGCAGGCAGATCGTCGAGATACGGTTGAACAATGTGTTTGATGTCATGGAAGGCGTAATTCATTTCCCTCTGAAAAGTTGCTCCTACATTCTTCAAACTGAAAGGAAATTTGCGATATGTGAATGTGCCCCACGGACATATAAATGCAGTTTTTGACTAGTCCTGTGGGCAGATATTGATTTGATTGTATCCGGAAAATCCATCCATGAATGAAAAGATTTCACATCTGTCACATTCATCAATTATATGGTCAATAAAGGGTGTAGGATAGTTGTCCTTCGGACATGCTTGATTTACATCCCTATAATCGACGCACAATCTAATTGTTCCTTGTTTTTTCATTATGGGAACAATATTCGATACCTAATCAGTGAGAGGAACAGGGTAAATGAAGCCAACACACAAAATTTTTTCAACTTCTGCTTTAATGGAAATGACTTTCTTTGGATGAATAGGTCGAAGCCGTCGTCGTACTGGTTTGACATCTGGATACATCTTGATTTCATGTTCAACAATTCTCGAGTCAATGCCTGGCATTTCTTCATATGACCATGCAAAGACATCTCTGAATTCACGAAAAAGAGTGCAACAAATTTCTAGTTCTTATGAAGAACAAGATTTGCCAACGTGAATATTCTCTACAACATTAGGTTTGGTCGAAATATTAATGGCGATAGTTTCTTCAATGTTGGACAGATTTTACTCGAAATTTATTGTATTTATGAAATTTAATAAAAAATAAAAAATTGATGGATGATTCAGGTCGTTTGAATAATCTTCATTGTCATCTTGAAGGTCAGAAAGATGATGGTAATATTCCCACGGCGTCTCTCCTATCATCATTAATTTGATGATTCCTTCATATGTAGAATGTATTTGAGACCAAGGATCAGAAGAGGTACCATATTCTAAAGACCTATCTACCCAAACACTCGTTGAGTGTTGATTCAGGTTTGTCGCCCAAGCCCAGAAAATTGATTGCTACAAAGATTCAATGGGGCTTGGTGGCAGCACCTTGTGATGATCCTCACAATCAGAATGGTCAAAGCTCTTCTTAAACTTAGATGATGTAGAAGAGACCATATGACAGGTTTCCACTGTGGCAACTTCCGCGAAACTAGATCGAGGTGAGAGGGCAAAAGTACCCATTAAGGAAGGGTCTTTCAGGAGACCTACTCTGACATTTTGAAGCAATTGTGAACTTCCATGGATCAATGGAATGCTTCTAGTAGCTTGTGAACTATTGGGAAAAAAGGCTAGTTGGTCAACGATTGTTATTCCACCTTGGAAGGGAAACACAATCTTTCTAAAATATGTAGACACAACAACAGCCATTGCATAAATCCAGGGCCTTCCTAGTAAAATATTCTAATCAAGGTTTCCATCAATGACCTCGACTTCAATTTCTACTGTCTTGCCCCCCAGTTCAACTTGCAAGCCGCTTAAAATCCCATATGGTGTGTATGTCCTTCCATCGAATGCTTTTAATGTTGTTGATGATCGTGACAAGGGTGGTGAACCAAGAGTTTTCCAACAACTCATCGACATAATACAGGTAGATGCCCCCTCATCAATGATGGTTCAATGAACATTTTTATTGAGGGCTTTTACCTGTATAAGGAAAGCGAGTTGGCCCGGTAACTGAGGCGTATATCCTTTATTATTAAAGGCCACAAGATTGGAATCCGCGGGATCAATCCTACCTATTACTTATAACAAAGCTTGCTTTTAGGAGGGACAATTTTGCAATACCTCAAGTGTCAACATAGTGGATGGCGATTGAGCCAGATCCTCCACTATATTATAATTTTGAGCAGCTCGAGCACGAGGATTAAATGTCGATTTATGTACAACTCCCTTTGGCGGCTTTATTGTTAATTCAGGAATTATGGGTGGAACAACTTCTGGCGAAGTCGTTGTTGAACTGTTAGGTTGATCTGTAGCTTGGTTGTTCAACGACAATGGATTCCCATAATCTTTTTTCCTTTTCGATATCAAATCATCATTTTTCTTTTTTTGAGATGGATAGCATAAGCACTTGGGATGTGGAAGCATGATCGATAGCAACCATATTAGTTTCTAGGTTTGGAAACGGATCAGTCAACACCACTGAGGTATTTGAAGCCTTCAAAAGTTTTGCAACCTCAGCTCAATGTGGAGATTATCTCGCATAATGATCCTTGTTACATATCAAACATGGAAAACGAGGAGGTTTCTTTGGCCCAATAGGGTTCTCAGATGATTTTTTAGGAGTTGAATTTTCCTGTTTCTTTTTATTATTTTTTCCTTTTTTCTTGCCCCCTGGTTGCTTTGGATTTTTTCCCTTGTCAGATGACACGAAATCTTCAAGTCAAGAGGTTTGTCATTTGCGTTTTGACTAGAAATAGCAAGGGCTTTACCAGATGGACCCCTTGCCATTTGCGTGCTTGAGGCACCAATCACACTGTCACCGGCATGAGAGTCCCTATTCGATTTAGGAGGAGGTGGAATGGAAAATTATGGTCTAGGGGCATCAGGAATTTTGTCGTAGAGGGTGCCAGATTGAGTATAGATCAAGTCTAAATATTGGGCACGAGCAATGACTTTCTCTTTAGTGACAACTCCTCCTTTCGTCACGTCCTCAGTGATAGATGGCAATAAGGACTTAATAAACCACTCAACTAAAAGCTGATCAGGAACATACATCTTTACCATTCGACAACGATGCCGCTACTCATGAATATGATTAGATATGTGAGTGGATGTGGTCTGTTTAAAGTTGGTAAGGAGTTATGTGCCTGTTTGGTACCTGATAGGTGACTGAAAGTGGGTTAGAAAAGTAGTGGCAAGGATGCTGAAGTTATCAAATGAAGCTCTAGGCAATTCAATATACCATTTCGCTGCTGGACCAGTGAGCATTCTCTGAAAAATGCGAAGCCTAATCGAATCATCATTCAGGGTGTTAGATGAGCACCACAAATGAAAATTCATTACGTGATTCGATGGATCCTCACCTGGATTTCCATTGAATTTAGGAATATCGGAGGGAAATTTATGAGGAATCGCTGGCCACCAAGGGGCATAAGCAATTGGATAATTTGTTAGCCGGTTCAAATCTGGTAATTCCAAAGTTGCTACAAAAGGAAACTGTTGATTTAGGTTAGGTGAAGCATACCCAGGATAAGATGGAATCGCCTGAGTAGTAGGTCTTTGCATACCAGCATAATGTATCTGATGCTGGTAACTTTGATAAGGTTGTTGGACATAACCAGTATAGTGTGGTTGTTGATAACCATTTTGAAAATGCGGCTGCCCATTACCTACAATCCTTGTTGCTCAGGTCCTCAGTAGTCTTGATATTGACCAAATCCAGTTTGAGCTTGTAAACCAAAACCATACTGAGGTTGGGTTTGTTGGAATTGTGGTTGTTGGTATTGTACCAGCCATGGTTGTTGGACCATTTGTTGTTGCCCAATACTAGAAGATTGACCAAGATACAGATTGACAATACCTGTTTATGCCTGAGTCGTTCTAGAAAAAGAAGCACTAACCTAAGGTTGCGATTGGGCCGTAGAGACAAGTGGTTGTTGTATTGCAACCTGGGAGACTTGAGGTTGAGACACAACAAGCTGTGCTTGTGCTTGCGACACAATCATAATAGCAGGTGTAGTGGGAATATTCGACATAGGTTGGATTGGTTGCGTTGGATATATAACCCTTGGTTGTTGTGGCAGTATTGGTACCCAACCACTAGATGTAATTCCAGTTTGACCTGAATTTTGTTGGAAACTCTCATATGGTTGTTCCCTAGGAGGGAATAATGAAAAAGCATACTGCCCTCCATATGGTGGTAGTCCAGTGTTTAAAGGATATATCGGTCTTTGAAGACTGGTTTGCCCAAATTGATACTAGCATGAGGGATTAAATTGCTGAGTTTCAACATAAGAAATACTAGATGGGACTCTAGATAAATAAATAGGAGTAGAGCATGTTGCCGAAGTAGCCCTTGAGTGGACTCCAACTAGTGACTGATAACTAGCCGGAACAGATGGCATACCAGCAAACATTGTAAGAATGGCAGTAGGAAGTTCTGCCACAACTGCATCAAATGACACATTCCTAGATGTCAATGGTTGCTCAGACATGTTTAATCTATCCAAAAGATTTCCTAGCAATTTGACAAGGACTTGCGATGAAGGAGTATCAAAAGAACCAAACTCAGGAGTAGAAGGACACAAATGAATCCTAGCTCCAAAATGAAATGAGGTACTAGATGGGGGATCCTCTACTATCTCCTCTATAGCAATCAGACCAGGTGGAAGAGGTAGATCGTCAGGTCCGTAAAACATTATGGAGCGGAATAAGGTATAGATTCTACAGTGACAGATACTGGAGGGGTGACACCTTCTGAATTATGAAACTCAACTTCCAAATGTTCAGGTAAGTGGACTTCAGTCTCAAAGGGAGGTTCTTGAACAACTACTGGTTCGAATGTAACCTCGGTTTGAACTGAGATGGGTTCTGGATCAACTCTAGATGGAGTTGTTTTAGTTATAGAAGTGTCTACCATTACACTAGGATCAGTTCTAATGTCCTCTTGTAATTGCGGAACTTCTTCTCTAAAGGCAGATGTACCAGAAATAATCGGAGTAACTAGAGTCTCTGACGATGTTGAAACAAAATTTTCAAGTAAACTAGATGAATTGGACTCAGTTAAACAAGACCGCTTTGTCCGGATTGGCTTCGCTTCCAAATTCAAAGACGGTTGACTCGTTAGTCTTCGTGAACGATGGGGTTTTGATTGACTTTCTTCCACGATTAAAGATTACTTGATCAACTCAAAATTAAGGGGTAAAATGATGTTATTATAAATTCAATTAGTTTTAAAGTTTCTTGGATACAACTTTTCTTTTTTAGTTGATAAGAGTCGAGAAAAAGCTAAAGATGACTCTAGTCTCCTTCAATTTTTAATGAGCCTGAAAGGACAAGTGATCAGATGGACCTTTTCTTTTAAAGAGTCGAAAAGTAACGAAAGTGACTACTCTGGAAAATCTAGACAGAGGGATTACCAAACCAATCACAAAACTACAATATACACCTTGGTGATAAATTAAAAAGAAATTACCAAGGACTTATGTACGACAGTCAATCTTCCTGAATGTTGTGTTCAATGCATTGCGATCAATAAGGCGGCAGAGTCGGCTTCTTATGGATAAAGGATTTAAGCCTATGGTGGTCTCCCAATATATATGTGATGGTACGGGGAGCACAAGTCCATGCTAGCACTTGTCGTATCAAGGAGGAGGAATCACGCAACCTTCAATGAAAACGATAGTTACTAGTTTTAATGACACCGGAACACGTCTCTAGCCTAGACCTCTAGATATGTTGCGTTAAGTTCCAAAGCGTTGTTAGATTCATTGAAATTTATTTTAAAGTTGATCTTGTTTAAAGTTTTCCTTTCAATGGTTCACCACGTGATGTTGATTGGAAATTCCTAAAATGCAATCTACAATGATAAACAATCTTTCTTTATTTTGAGTAATGAAAATCCTAGCTACTAGGAAAAGAAGATTACAATTCTTTCAAACCAAGAGAAAAGAGCACACACTAATGCATTTTCCTAAATCATTTTTTTCACACAAACTAAAAGATACTAAATGCAAATGCATGTATTTGTTTTCGTTCTCCTTAATGTGAAAAATGCCAAAAAGGAAAACTAAATGCAGCACTCAAAGCGACATTTCTGACAATTTCTTCTTCAAAAGAGAAAGGAAGACTAAACGACACTTTTCAATTTTGAATAAGAATGCTTTTGACACTTCGAATATAAGCAAATCAGAACAAATACATGAATAAAAGTTCAATTGACTATCAAGGGAAGGAAGAATTCACGACACTTCTCTTTTGAACACAAAACGATAATTACGACACTTTTTGTACCAAAGCGACAAATTGATTTAAACAAATTTTCGACAAAGGATTGTAAATGATGAAAAAATACACAAAAACATTCACTAATCCTAGTCTAATGGAGGTTGATCTATGTGATGTAAGTAGGCTTCAGTAAGGAGGCACTGTTCATGTGCAGCAAATCAACTAAACAAAACTGAAAACAAGGTCAAAACCCTCAATTTCTAGAATGGAAAAAGAGTTCAATCAGTGATCGCATCTAGGCTTCAAATAAATTGAGATGCATCGAACTTACTGCACTTGGGAGGTGCTATGCATACTGAGTCACAGTGGGAGACAGTGCGATGGTCCAGGGAGCGCAACTGAAATGGGTTTTGGCTCAAATGTGGAGTTGTTTTCAATGAGTTAAGGTGGGTTATGATGAACAGTGAAGAGCAAAGTATGTTGGAATTGCTTGAGAGGTTACTGAGCTACCAAAAGGGCATCTAGATGTGCTTGTAAGTCAAATATTTAATTCATAAACTAAACCAGAGATTGACTGAAGCAACATTCATCTACTATGCAATTGCAGAGCAAGAGTAGTTCGAAGGCTACCTGGTTGACTTCAAGCTCTGTCTATAGTTTATAAAATAAACAATAACAACAAACAAACATCTGTTCGCTCCCCAGCGGAGTTGTAAATTCTTTTCTGGGAAAACTAGTGTCTTGTCAAATGACTAGCCCTCTAGGTCTGGCAGATACCCTAGAAACAATAGTTTAAAGAAATTCAACAATTTCTTCTATGTGTAACAAATAAGAGAAAGATAATGGAATCTATTATGCCCCTATACCAATAGGTGCCATATATCATGATTGACTTGATGAGCTATGTAATATTTTCATACCTTTACTTGTTGCAAAAGGTTTTCCATATTTGTAAAAAATCAAAAAAGTTTAAAAATGTAAAGAGGGTATACCCTAAAAGAAAAATCAAAGGGTGAAAAGAATAAAAGATGGTCAAAAAATGAAAGAAAATGAACCCCACCAAAAAGAAAGACCAGGAAAGTGTGCAAGTCTAAATGCCACTACTATTTCACTTTGTATAATAAACAATTGTGTGCAACTTGTTACCTATGCCACAATTCATGAATAGTCAAAGAGTTTAAGCTTGGCTAGTTCATATTTCAATTTCATGTTTTAGAAATAGAGAATAAAGATCTGACCCAACAGTATAATATTGGCAGATAAGTAGATAGGTAGAGTGAAAAAATTTTAATCTGAGCCCTTGGATGTAATAAGTGTAAACTTAGATAGGCATTACCATGTAAAAGGAAAGAAAGTTTGATAAGGGTTTGCCAGTCTAAGTGCACCCTAATAAAGAAGTGAAAATGCTAGGGTAAAGTAGGTAGGGTAAGTAGATGATGGTTGCAGAATGATATGTGGTGAATGATGATTCTAAATATGTAAATCTTTTACTTTCATCACAAGGCAAAGGCATGTATTACATTGAAGGCATCTCAAGCAAAGCAAAGTCAAATAATTAATTTTCCTACTCATTTCCCCTGAAGTTTCACTAATTTCCCCTAAGTACCAAAGTATTTATTAAATTAGAGGCACACAGAGCATTTCTCTGACTTCTGGAGGGACCGGACCCTCGGCCCAATAATTTATAATGCATAAGTACTTAAGCTCATTCATTAATCATCTCATCCCACCATAAATCATTTATTCCCTTAATAAAGCTTTCCCTAAGTAAAATCCTATTTTACTTAGAGAAATTAAAAATAAGTTTCCATTAAAAAACCCTTTTTTCACTTAGCCTAAGTTCAAATACACACACTAAATGTTTTATACTTAACGCTTTTCATTTTGATGTCATATTAACTATTAAATTATTTATATATAAATCCTCTATGAAAATCTACACATTCCCGTATTATTTAACTATGTAAAAAACCCAAGATTCTATATATCCCGCCCCTTGGGTTGAAATATAACCATAATACATTTGTAAATAGGGATTAATTAAGTTAATCAGTAACTAATTAACAGCCCTGATCCCCTGCCATATTAAAAAGGGATTAATTAACCCTCACGGTTAATTAATAACCTTCCCAACCAATCCCACCGCTCCTGATATGATTAAAAAACTCTTAAATATATCGGGCCCGCCTTCATTAAACTCCCATCACTTTGCATCCCCGAAAACCATTCGATCACATGTCCCAGATCCAATGGTCATCATACATATCGCATGACCCTTTACGACCGCACGTTAGCGCATGATCGCAAAGCGGTTTTATGAATAGTGCCTCTGCCATGCATCGATCGTTCTATGGAAACGCTGGCCCAAGCCCAAATACTACCTCCCCTCCATAAGAAGTGCAATATAAACCGCTTACCACCTTCCACTAAATGACAAAACATCATGTCGTTTGCCGGCTAATGTCACCCATCCAATCTCGAAACCCGCCAATTCTTGACTTTGTATATAAAAAAAATAAATCATTTTCGTCGTTTATTCTGCAAAACTGTACATCCATACAAAAACAATGACAAGGTGAACCTGCCCGTGCTCCCAGCCACCAACCTACTTCAAATTTTGCAGTCAACACAGTCCAGAGCCATCCAGTCATGCCCGGGACCTGCATTCCGTTACCTGCCACCAATAACAGGTATTTATTAATTCCCCGACAAGAAAAAACTACAAATACTTGTTTTCCACTGCAAATTGATTAAAAGGCCAAAATTCACCATAGTTCTGTTACTACTTTTGTAATTCAAGTCCCCCAGGCCCTTGATTTCACCAATGTTTCAAAGAAAACCTCAGTTTCCTTTCTGAATCAACAAGAACCAGAATGGAAACCTCGGTAGCCCTAAACATTGCTCCCATTACCACCCCTCATCGTGATTTAGGCTATCTGCCTCTGGCAGACAAGGATTTTCAAATAAAAGACCTAACCACTGATAAAAACCACCTCAAAGTCTTTTGCCAATGTCGAGATAACCATCTGAATGGCTACGATGCAATGGGACTATGGGAATCCAATATCCCAATATATTTTCTCCCCTATGTGCATGTTTTCCCTGACATAATCCATCAGTGCCATGCAAATTATGATCCCATCCGTAGAGCAATCATGTCTCCCAACCAAACAGTCCTATTCACAATAACTGATGAATCAACCAATGAAATGCTACAATTTCATCCAAGTCACGCCCTCACCCCCATTTCCATTGGAAATTTGCTTGAGAAATAAACTCAATTATCCCAAGCTGAGCTCAATCGCCTCTGTCAGACTTTCATATTACAAAAGTATCAAACTAAAGATCCCCCTCCTTATATGTTAGTTTTCTTCATAGATACAGGCAAGATCATAGTTGATATGATATCAACAGTCATGGGATTCAACACTAGTGAATATGTAGATGAATTGACCCTAGTGATGATGTCTATATTTACCCCAGGACAACCTCCTGCTGTCAAATATGACTATGCCTCTTATATTGCTGAGAAAATTCATGACTAGTTCATGAGACTGGAGAATGAGAAGGGTTTTAAGTTCTCCACCTTCATATATTACCTCATCCTCTACTATCAATCAGACAAATTCCCATTTTCTGTGAAGAAACTTGATACTAAGGGTAATCCAAGGTCTGTCATCTTTTGGACTTCCATCTTCCATAGATCTTTTGATTTCCCTTATTCCTATAATGAGTTCATTGATCAATTTGTCCATCCAGTAACCACTTTGCTAAAAGGGGATTCCCCTCCAAGGATTAATGATGAAATCAAGAGGATCATACAGCTATCCAAATAGTACAGAGTGAGTGATTGGTATTTATACCAAAATCACATAGAAATCAGGGTATATGGGTGTGAGCTTTCCCCGTTCAAGCTACCTAGATATGTTCCAATGAGACTGTTTGCATTGGAATATTATAGATAGATTATACACTCATATTTGACACATTTTACTAAGGCCAAGAAGAAAGCTCAACTCAGAATTAAGGATCACTTAGGCCCATTTGTCTGCAACACTAGGGAAGCATGGAAAGCAGCAGAACAAATTCTAGAAGATTATATGAAATTAAACAAAAGTTTTAATTGGACTCCATATGACCCTCATAGTTTCATCTGTGATAGAAGAATGAAAAACAGAGTATCACCATACTTGCATTACAAAATTCTAGAGATTGAGCAATTTGCTAGTATGGATGAATGGAGGGAAGGAACCCTAGTAGAAACAAATAGTGAGCAGGTAAACATAGAAAATGTAATGAAAGATCTTGAAAAAACACTTGACCTAGATTCTTTTGGATAGGTACATTTTGAGACTTCTCAAAAGTCGACATCAGGGATTAGTGCCTCAACAACTGACACCTCACAAAGGCACTCAGAAGAGACTAGTGCACCACCTGCAGAAACATCACAGGGAAGAGAAAAAGAGACCAGCACTTAGGAAATAATACAATCAACCATGTCTAAGGAGCCTGAAACTTCTTAGAAGGAGACCCAAACATAGGCTCACCCAACTCAAGTCAACATTGGAGAGCCCCTGATTTTACAGTCTCCTCTGAATGAGGAAAGAAATAAAAAGAGAGATAGGGAAGTAGCTACCCCTGCCAGTGGTCCATCAGAATAGCCTGGTACTAAGAGGCACAGGCTAAATCCTCATTTAGAAGAGGAATTTTTTGAGGAAACTATAGAGAGCCAAAGAAAAGAAGGTGCAGATAGCCAACATACTTTCCCAGTAGGTGGGACACCTTCTAGCTCACAGAGACAACAACTAGAAAGGCAACAAAGTGCTGAAGTGTCATCCTTCGGGTCTCCAAGAAATGAAAATCTAGATATTAAGAAGAAATTCAAAGAAATAAAGGCTAAAAATGAACCATTAAGGGTTCAAGTCTATGATCAGTATTTAAAAATGGCCTCCACAAATCAAACTAGGTTGATATCAGCCTATGACATCAAAGAAGGCAAGATGCAGATGAGCTTCTTCAAGCCCAAGGTACAACAAGCTCAGTTGATAGCAGACTACCTCAAAACTGATTTTGAGGTCATGGCCAAGGACATCCTCCCCCTAGACCAAATTGAATTACACAAGCAAACAGGGGAGATGGTATATTCAACATTGACTGGTAAAGCTATGATGGCCCAAAGATTATAAAATTCTTTGAATAATACAACTACTCAATTACAGGTGGAAAGAGCCTCCTCACAGGCTAAAGATAATAGAATTAAATCTTTGGAAGAATTGGTTATTGGACTGAGTCATAATCCAAAGGATGTCAAGGCAGCAAAGGCCTTGATAAAGAAGAAAGATGAAGACATAGCTGCCTTGAGAAAGTAGCTAAAATTGCCACCATCAAGACATCCTCAAACTACAGAAGTTGTTCAGAAGAAGTCCGAAGAAGAGCTTATGGACTTAGTCCTTAAGTTAAATGAACAGTTACAGGAAACTGAACTGGAATTGAAAAAATCATTGAAAAGCAGGCAGGGAGAGTCGACCTCTCAGCCTCTAAATGTGATACCAGTGGTATCCACAGTAGTCCCTTCAACACTTGGAACAACTCTGGCACCTAATGTCCCCTTGGTCATAGCAGAAGCAATTACAGGTACAAGCACATGAACATCACAGGCAGGAACTTCAGGTCTAAGTACAAAAGAGTTAATTAAATCAATGGAGGAAATGAAACTACAAGTTTTTGAACTCCAAAAGATAAAAGAGAAATTTGTCACTTTAGAGC
Source organism: Pinus taeda (assembly GCA_000404065.3). NCBI lineage: Eukaryota > Viridiplantae > Streptophyta > Pinopsida > Pinales > Pinaceae > Pinus > Pinus taeda. The sequence continues at coordinate 238,873 of APFE031036100.1, read as the reverse complement.
AGAAATATGATGTTACTAAAATCAATTTTGCTGAAGAAATGAGGAAGAATAAAGATCTAGCACAACAGGTGAAAGCACTAGAGAAGGACCTCACCTTTGAGAAGCCCTTAACAGACATTAGGAAGATTCTTTGGGTCAACATCACTCAGTCAATAAATGATGCTTGGTCATACATACAAATAATTTTTGAACAGATTGACTTGGTAAGAGTATCTCTTGAAGAAATCCAAAGAACTTAATTAGAATTAGGAAGAAAGCCTGAGGAAGCCATCAGGCTAATAAATTTTTTGAACAACAAAAATAGGTACCAACTAGAAGAGCTGAATATTGAAGACATAACAACAACTATCCTAGAAATAAAAAAGGTATTGACTAAAAGAGGTCTAATGCTGAACCTAAAAAGGAAATGCCAAACATGCAAGAAGAAATCAATGACTTTATGGATAAGTTTGGTATTTTGCAGAGCAAAGGACTTTCCAGTCCTTCAGTAATTAATGATAAATTGATGAGACATGAAGACTATGTGGATAAACTAGCTCAATATGCAAACAATTAAGCTAGTTCATCAACTGGTGCATCTGCACCAAAGGAACTACCTATAGGCAGAGTTCTCTATGACAGTCTAGAGAACCTTTTCTACGTTGAACATGAAATAAAACATCTTTTTCCAGTTCAGCCTAATTTTGTCAAATATACTGAGGCTGATGAAATCTTTAGGAAACTTCAAAGAACCAGAATACAAAAGGAAGATTGGTGGACAGATATGATAGAAATTTTGTAATTTATCCTTGGTAAAAAGGTAAATTTTCATTATTTACCACAATCAATTAGGATAAAGAGGGTGAACAAGGATCAAATAGGTAAAGTGTATTAGAACAGGTTAAAGAGTATCAGTTGAAAGTCAAAAACAGGCAGCCAGCATAGAATTACAAATAAGACAGCAAGATGCTCAATCATAGGGCTTGCCTCCAGCTCATTCACAAAAATAGGGACAACAAGCCATCAGTTCACTTCATCTTCTATCTTCGAGACCATCTGTCTCTACTTTTATGTAACAGATAGTTAGCTTTCCTATATTATATCTCTCTTCGTTATGAGATATTTCATTGTAAACTTTTTGTATAAATACTCCCTCATTTGGAGTATTGAGGGTGGATTCTTAGACATTTCTATAGACATATTATTTTGGAAAAGAAAAGTTGTTGATCAACTCTTGTATCGCTGGCTGGATGAAGAAATAAAGCAAGGGACTTTTTATAGGATTCATGTGTCAGATATTGGACAAATAAGTATTCTATATCTCATGTGTTATTGTTTTCTCGTTTACTATTTTACTTGTGTTCATATCTGAATATTAAAACGAAAAAGTATATTTTAGAAAGTGCTTAAGTGCAATCTATCTTTAAGATCATTTTTATTCTAAATGTTTTCCTCTAAACTATCATAGGCAAGGAATTCTCAATTGCTCTTTGCTTCTTATTTTAATCATTTTGATCATTTAGTAGGAAATTCTTCATTTCTTTTTATTAATGATCATTCATTTTCCCTTCTTTTGAAACATGTTGAAGGATTCTTAACTGCCCTTCATCCCTTTCAAAGCCATTCCATTCTTTCAAGTTACCATTTGTTCCTTGTTTGACTATCTTGCCCTGTGAAGCCCTCCCTTGCGGAATCATCCAAATCCAGTTTAGCCATCTGTAGTTGACTCCATAGCCCAATGGCCTGATCTACTTTGTTCTATCCATCTGCTCTTGAATTCCACCACCAAACACAATAAAAACCCCCAAGTTTTCATAACTAGCCTAATATCTTATAAAACAAAGCTAAATCTTAAAGAGAGAGCCCTCTCTGGGTACAGATTGGCTAGATTCTATACCTAAAAGTTGGTTTGTGGTTACCTCAGACCCCTTTCCCTCTTCTTACAACTTCAGGGAAAATCTGAGTGATAACAGAACCAACCTGGAACTTCCTCTTAATCCCTTGCTTGATCTCTCTCCCCTTTGACAGAGCTTGCAACTCCTCCCCGTACTTAACACGCTTGGAGAGTACCTGCACAACTATATCAACAAAGAACCGTCAAAGCATCGTGATCTATTACAACATAAACATTACAGAATCAAATATATAATGAACAAATGATAGAATTCACAAAGGATAACATTCACAATTGCACAATCATATGCAAGAAAACTTGAAGAACTTTATTAATAGAAAGGAGAATTACAACCCAGTTGTCTGATCCAACATCATCCTCCCAGCTTCAATCCCTCTTCACCTCATGAAATAGCAAGATCACACCAACAATACAATGCTCTTTCCTCAATTACAAACTATCAGCACTTCCTTGCAATTCACAATATTCCAGCCCCCAGATCTCCTAGATGAGGGATCCATTTATAGATGTGTGCAAGGGTGTGAATCATCCATGGGGTTTAATTAGTGTCATTCCACTTGTTACAGTTGCTTCCATAAGAGAAGGGATAACTGATGGTTTTAGATCCCTTATTCATCCTTGGGCGAATTCAGAGAGGCAAGTGGCACAGGAGAAGTTTCTAGAAGATTCCATGAGCAATCACCTAGCACACTCTCTCGGACATTTGTCCATCCTCGACCATCGCACCCTATAGAAGGCCTAAATAGTATGCATCACACCCTGACAGTGTACCGCTCAGTATGCATCACGCTTTGCCAGTGGAGCAGTCAATATGGTTCAGTTTAGGCAATTTCAAGATGGTTCCTCAGATGGAACTTTTAGGGAATGATGTAATCAGATGACTAAGCTCTTTTAGGGTATGAAACAACTATTTTAGGGGTTGATGAGCCCTATTTATCGACATATAAGTTTGGGGTTGATATGCCCAAATATGTCTATAACACCTAGTGAGGCCCTAGGCCTCTCTATTTATAGATTTGAAGCTACCAACAGCTTCCTTAAAATCAGGGAGGCTTGGATCCCAAAACTCGAGATAACTATCAATCATCTTCCACTTCCTCGATTGCCTTCTAGTGCATGATTTGGCCGCTTGTACTTCAAGCTGAATGAAGGGGAATTCGAAGTGAGGAGCAATAAATGACTAGGATTCCCTCCTATAAGTCCTCTCATCTATCTACTTCGAGTTATTGCTGCAATTTGACCACTAGATCCTTGACTTTTACCTCAAAATCCATCAATAATCTGCATTAAATACATGTAAGACCACATGGCATAATAACTAACTCAACTCACCTTATAAGCATAAATATAATCAGAAAATCATACAATAAGCTAAGAGAATGGTTGATTTGACTAGGTTAGGAGGTAAAATGAGCCCATATAATTACCCATTTATGAGGCTCATCAATTATATGGAGTGGATAGGCCACATTTATGGGGAAAATCTTCGAAAATATGTCGCCAAAGATACATTTATGATAAAAACTCGGAGGGAGCAGTTGGATTTGAATTTGAAATCAGCTATAAATCTGGCATGCCACCTTGCATTAGAACATTTTTCTCTCTGAAAATCAACTGTGAGTTTTCTCACCTTGTGTCACGCCACGAGATGAAGTCTATGAATGTGTCTGAATGGGAAGAACTTTTCTCACACCCAAAATTAGCTAACATGTCTGAAACTTTCTGTAAATCCTTCTTGGATAAAATGGCTGAAACTCCCCCTGCAACCAAAGCCGCAAGTTCTGAAGCCGCAACCACTAAATTCACATAGAAAATGGAAGAAACAACCTCTGTACCTAATGCATCGAGGTCACCTAGGCCTAAGTCGTCTGCTAATGAGAAGAAACAAAAGAAGCTGTAACAAGTTACGGTGACGGAGTCACTGAGGAAAAACCCTAAGATTTGACAAAAATGGAAAATGGATAAGTCATAGAAACCACATGAACCCCTTGATCTTGATGAAGAATAACTTCACAGAGGTGTTGAGGAGTTTGACGCCGAAGAATGTGAGCCTATAACTCATCTCCTGAAGTATATCCCATTGTGAAAAGGCAAAGCGAAGGTGTCGAAAGACCCAGATACTGCTAAATATATGGTTTCTACACCATTGTTTCCAGAGAAGGTGATGTTTGAAGGCGTGCTCTTGGCGCGCATTCCCTCACTCAAGATGGAAGATTGGGATCTTGTGGACCATGATAAATTCCAATAGCTTGCGCTGAATAAGTATTTAGCAAATATTTATTATGAAGAAACCAGAGTAACATGACTGGAGTCGATGAAGTGGGTCACTGAACATGCTCTAGGTGCCGCATTTCAGAAGAACAATCATCAACACAGTCTCTATTCGACAACTTCTCATCTTGGTTCATGATGGGTGTCACTGGTTGGGAGAAGCCATCCCCATTACTGATATGTTGATCCACCGCATCACGATGTTTCCCTATGAAGGGGTGGATCCAGCTGAGGTATTCGGAGGAAAACCAAAGAAAAGCAACTCGTGGACTAGATGAAGAGCGAGTTTGGCTTGTTGAGGAAGTCGCGCGGATATTCCATCTACTCTATTATAGACAAGATGGGGTAGTTTCCCGCATAGATCTTGGCCTGCAAGATCATGAGGAAGTTTCGTGTGGATGAGGTTCCAGCACCGATAACTTCATTAGCAGCACAATGTCCTAAGGGTGTGTAGTAAAACTAGGCACAATACCTCTCTAAGGAATTTTTGATAAATTGTCGCGAAGCACAGGATGAGGGAAAGGCATTCCATTATTCCTGGCTATTGTTGTTGATTGCTCTAGTCGTATGGAGGCTTCCAGAAGACAATCAATTCCTTCCACAAGATTCTAACTTACTAGAAGCTACAAAGTTTGCATCACTATGGGCAACAAAGCACCCTACATTGGTCATGGAGACTAAAATGTTTTGGGTGTTGGTCGAGATGGAGCTCCACATGGTGATCAGGCAGAGGATAAGGCTGTCACCGAATCTATTTGAACAATTGGATGCTTATGTAGAATTGAAGGCATACTTTCACAACGTGTCTATCTGCGTGAGACGGGACCTGAAGTGTTAAGAAATGGAAACAAGAGAGTCCAGTTTAATTTGTCCTTGAATTAAACTAGAAATTAATTTGACTTCTATTCTCATAGAAACTTAAAATAGTTAAATTAAGTTTATTAAACTTACTTAACTTAGGAATTTCGAGTTGGAAGTCTTTTGGAAGCCATGTGTATGTTCTCCCTCCTGTGTAGGAGTCCAGTATGAGTTAATTGTGAGTTGTAAAATATAAGACTCAATTTCATGAGTCAGTTCAGTTAAATTAGTTCTAAAACTGATTGAGAGAACTAATAGTGAGTTAACTATCAGTGGTGTCACTAATGAACTCTATCAGTGCTACTCTAGTTAACTGAATATTTACTCATCAAAAAATCATGCATGTCAAATCAAAGAAAGACTTAGTTGAGACTAGAGTGGAGGGAATGTGTGCTATTTCTTTTAGATTTTTCTGAGCTACACTGACAGTACATCCATTCAGGAACTGAACCTTGAGGGATTGCGCAATTTTTAGATCCTTTATTTCCATTTGAATACAAGCTATCATCCATAGTAATTACACAATGGAAGAGACTTGGAGAGCTTGTGAATTGGCTATGCTTTGGCCTTGAGCTTGCTTATGAGTTGGAGATTGAATTTGCTGAGTGCTGGGATTTTTCTTGAGAGAACAAGCATTGTCATTTCATCTTGATTTTCCGGATTAATACAATACAAATAGTGGGGTTTTGAGCCGTGGCTTTCCCCAGATATTTATTGTGTTATGTGCCCTTGATTCTCTTCCTCTATTGATTATTGTTTGTTCGATGTTTATGGGCTTCCGCTGTAAAGTGTATAAGTATATTCTTGTCTCTTACTTTAGCAAATTGCATTAGATTGTGGATCTACAGGATTTTCTACATGGTATCAGAGCAAGATTTTTTTTTGGGCCGAGAGTTTACAGAGTAGATATGAACATTTCTATGAAAATATTTCAGAAACAAATAAAAGATCTGGATTACTTGGGAAAACATACCCAAATTAAAAAAAAAAAAATCAGCTCAATCAGAGTTCAGATGAGGGAGATATCATTGATCTAAAAATAGCTATTTTCTTAGAGGAGATTTAGAAGTTTTGAGTTTATGGGCTACAGGTGAAGTCGAATTTGCAAGACATACTTCAAGATTGGAAGATGGAATTCCATGGGTTTAGTATTGAGTATGACTTGGAAGGCATCTCAAATTTCATAGACTGGAGGGACAGGATGGAGGTTGTGCTAGAGTATAATGGCTTGAAGGAATTTGTTGAATAAGCAATTCCTAAGCCAACAACTAATAATGCACAAAAATTGGTCGAGTGGAAGAAGTGTGTGGTGAAGGCAAGGTGGGTAATCCTTGAGGGAGTTAGAGATGATATTTTCTTGAGTATCCATGGAAAGGAAACCCCGGGTGCTATGTGGAAAAAATTGACAGACTTGTATCATAATAGCATTGATCAAAGGAAGTTGGCACTGAAGGATAAACTTCGAAAATTCAAGATGGAAAAAGGAGAGACGATTCCAAAGTACTTGACCAAGTTTGCTCAATGTCAGGATGAACTTGGAAGTGTTGGAATCATGGTTTCCAAGGAGAATATTGTGAGTGTTTCTCTTCTTGGAATCCCAAAGGGTTGGCATAGTTATCAGGACTCTGTCAATAGTTGGGAGAAGCTGCCAGATTGGGAACAACTATGGTCAGATTTGATGCAGGATGAGATCAAGAGGAACACTAGGGATTTCTCTTCATCAAAGACTAATGATGAAGAGAACTGTGCCTTAGCAATTAAGGCGAGGAAGAGGAAAGGTAAAATTTCCCATTCCAAATCATATTCTTATCATGGAGGTAAGAAGAAAGACATGACGAAAGTTAAATGCTTTCATTATCACAAGATGGGTCACTTTGCTACAAATTGTCCATTAAAGAAGTCCAAGGAGAAGTCCTCAGGAGGATTGGCAGGTGAGGCCTTGGCCTCCCAATTCAAATTTGACTTTTCCCTCATTGAATGCATGGTGTCTTCAATGATGAGAAGTGTATGGTACTTAGACAGTGGAGATTCTTTCCACATGACTGACAACAAAGAGTTATTCAGTGAACTAGAGGAGAAAGATCTCAAGATGCATATTGAGATGGGTGCAGAAGGTAAGTATAGTGTTACTGGTCTGGGCACTATTACTTTTCAGAGGGATCATGTGGCTCCACTCACCTTCAAGAATGTTGTGCATGTACTCGTACTGACAAAGAACTTGGTATTCATTGCCTTGCTTGAGCATAGAGGCTATGATGTGATCTTTTCGAAAGGAAAGGCATTCCTTTGACACACAGCCATGGGCCAAGTAAAGAAGATAGGGATTCGAGTTTGGAATCTCTATAAGATAGAGGTAGAGGATTGTGCTGATTTGAGTTCAAAAGTAGAAAAGATGTTGAATTGAGATGTTAGGGAGTTGTGGCACAAGCGATTGGGCCACTTGCATCATGGGGCTTTGAAGAGATTGCAACAAATCTCTATTGGTCTTCCCAAAGGTACGCTTGAGCAAGTTGATACATGCAAGGGTTGTACTTTGGGAAAATACACCAAGTATTCCTTTGGAAACAGAGACAATCAAGGAGATTCTATTCTGGAGAGAGTCCATTCAGATGTGTGTGGACCATTTTTGACAACATCCACGTCCAAACACAGGTATTATGTTATATTTGTTGATGACTATTCTTGTAAATGTTGGGTATTTTTTATGCAGAAAAAGGATCAAACTTTCACAAAGTTTTGTGAGTTCAAAGAATTGGTAGAGAGAGAGTCTGGAAAGAAAGTTAAAGCTCTATGGAGTGATAACAGTGGTGAGTATGTCTCCAGTGAGTTTAAGAGCTTATGTGTAGTGAAAGGGATTAAACAAGAGTTGACGACACCCCATAACACTCAACAAAATGGGGTTGCCGAGAGGAAAAACAAGAGCATAGTAGGTGTTGGCTTGTGGGGGCCTGACCCAAGTTCAATGTTAATTAGCAAAACAAATCCCTACACTACTGGCCTTTTACAGGGAATATTGTCCACTCGGATGCTGCTATTCCCACTAAGACTGGTAGTTATCTTAGAAACAAACAAGTAAAGTCTACTTTCGTTTTCCTTTACGAAAATAGATAAGAGTGGAACCAAGGAGACCAACCTTAGTCTTGCGCTTGATTTCCTTGTTTGATTCCTCTCTTTCCTGATAGAGCTCCGCCGCTTCTTCTTCGTCTGCCCAGCTTCAAAGAGCACATGTGGAATCACAACAACATACTACTATCGAAGAACAAGGATCTATATTCATAAATAACACAGGACCAGATGTGTGTTAACCATACAAATGCATATATAAGTAAACATACAAGAATATGGAGGAAAACTTGAATAACTTTATTAAGATGAAAAGTAGCAAGAGGATTACAACCATATGTTCTGACCCAGCAAAATCCTCCAGCAAGAAAGCCCTTCTTCACCTCAAGTAAAGCTTAGATCACCCAACACTATGAATATACACCAGAAAACCAACAACACTTCTCTATAAGATACAAAA
>APFE031036100.1:202785-226009 GCA_000404065.3 Pinus taeda | reverse complement strand
GATGTGTATACAATTCCTAAAATGCAGTCTAAGATGATAAACAAACATTTAATCTTCTTTTGACAATGAAAATCCTAGATAGTAAGGAAAGAAAGTTAAGAATCTTTCAGCAAAGAGCACAGAGCACACGTTAAATGCACTATCCTAAATCAAACCAAGCAATCAAAATGCAAATGCACATGCATGTATTTGTTTTCAGCCTTCTTAATGTATGAATGATGATAAGAAAGCTATGTGCAAATCTGAATTATTTTCAAAGCGACAATACTCAACAAATTTCCTTTCAAAATGAAGTGAAGGTAAGAGAGACACTTTGCGATTTCGAAATGAAAATTGCTTTTCGACACTTGAAAAACTACTAATTCAAATCATATGCAATAGTAACTGTATAATCGACTATCAAGAACAATGGGATTGTCTTCTAAAACTGAAAATGATAGCTACGACACTTTCAAATCAAGAAACGACAGTTCGACTATCTACTTTTTTGCAAAAGAGAACTGAAAATGGCGCACAATACATAAAAAACACTTACAATTCTTTGCACTATGGAGGCGGAATAATGCAAGAGAAGGGGGTTTTCACAGAGATACACTAACCATAGACAACAAAACTCCTGAATAGGACTAAAAACAGTGAGGAAAAAACCAAAGTCTGAAGGTAAAGTTAACCTTCTCTGACCATCGCACCTGTCACACTGTGAATTCAGTATGCAGTGCACCTACTGCACTCGGGAAGTGTGATGCATACAGAATTCCTTGAAGGCAGGGTGTGATGGTACTAGTGAAAGACCTTAAACGAGTTTTTACTCACAATTTGCAATTCAATTTAGGGATTTAGGCCAAGTAAGTGATGTTCAGTATTTGTAAATCACAGGGGTAGATCTAAGGAGGTTACTAGAGCCACCACTTAGGGCAATTAGACTGTTTGCAGATCGATTGTTTAATTCATAAAAAAACCCAGAGATAGACTGAAGCAACATTGATCTACTTTGCATTTGTATAACAAATGCAGTTCGAAGGCTAGCTGGCTTGGCTTCAGGCTCCGTCTGTAAGTTTATAAAAGAACAAAGATAGGCTAACAATCTCAGTCTCTCCAGCGGAGTCGCCATTTTGTTACGCGGGAATAGTGGTCCACTCGGATGCTGCTATTCCCACTAGACTGGTAAGCTATCTTAGAAACAAACAAGTAAAGTCTACTTTCATTTTCCTTTATGAAAATAGATAAGAGTGGAACCAAGGAGACCAACCTTAGTCTTGCGCTTGATTTCCTTGTTTGATTCCTCCCTTTCCTAATAGAGCTTTTCCGCTTCTTCTTCGTCTGCCCAGCTTCAAAGAGCACCTTTGGAATCATAGAAACATACTACTATCGAAGAACAAGGATCTATATTCATAAATAACACAAGACCAGATGTGCGTTAACCATACAAATGCATATATAAGTAAACATAAAAGAATATGGAGGAAAACTTGAATAGCTTTATTAAGATGAAAAGTAGCAAGAGGATTACAACCATATGTTCTGACCCAGCATCATCCTCCAACTAGAAAGCCCTTCTTCACCTCAAGTAAAGCTTAGATCACCCAACACTATGAATGTACACCAGAAAACCAACAACACTTCTCTACAAGATACAAGATTCCAGCCTGTGGATCTCTTTGATGAGGGATCCATATATAGATGATTGTAGAGAGGTGAGTCATCTTTTGGGGTCTTGATTAGTGTCCTCTCTTTGATAGCTCCTGCTTCCACTTGGAGAATGATGATCCCTTACTCATCCCTGGTCGAAAACAGAGAGGCAAGGGTCAAAGGGGAAGCTTCTGGAAGATTCCATGATCTTCCACCTCGCATTTTGTCCTTGCCATTTGTCCATTCCCAACCATCGCACCCTATAGAGGAGCCATTCAGTATGCATCACACCTTGTACACTGGGAAGGTGATATGCATTGCACCCTCTGCACTACGTTTTCAGTATGGTCCAGTTTTGACCATTTATGAGTAGTTTTTAGTGGAGAACTTCTGGGAGAGATGTAATCAACTGACCTTGTTCCTTTAGGCAGTGAAGCAACACTTTTAGGGACTTAGTAGCCCTTAGTTTATGGACATTTATGATTTGGGTTGAAGTGCCCAAAAATGTATATAACATGGCCCTTTCAGCATCAACCCATGAAGTGCGGACCAAAGCCTCACCTGAAGCAGTATGGGGGGATGCTGGAACCAATTTTTTGCACCCTGCGATGGTTGTGATGTCAGTTTATTCCTTCTATTCCTTCCTTCATGTAGGTCACTTAGCTCTAGGGCTTGCCAAACTAGCCCTTTATTCTGCCCTTCAGTACCTCCATGAAAGGGTACGATTGACCTTCGCGTAGCTGTAACCTACGGCTCAGGTACTTTCACGATGCTAGGGCAGCTTACCATGCAAATTCCCAAGCTAGTCTAATTTTCTTACTTAGCTTATTAAAAAATCATACCTAGCACTGCGTAAACATATGTTCTTACTTGTGTTCACTTAACCAAAGTAATTACATACATTCACGCATCATATAAGCATTATAAATGAAATTCATACATAACATGTCAAGATGCATTAACAGGAACAAAGACACAGAATTTGTAGAATATTTCTCTTTATTGATATCTTCCAAGTGATTACAGACTCTATCCACCCTGCGCACACAGCTGCAGGGGTCACCGCACTCAACTGTGGACTTCCACCCTAGCCCTTTGCGCACTTAGCTATAGAGCCTCTACCTATGCTACAACCTGAAACTTAGACTTCTTACTTCAGAGCTACCAATATCTTAGACTTATCTGAACTACCTAGAGCTTACTTACTTAGCTCCTTTTATACAATCCCATGGTCTACAGACCATGGGTAGATATTTTACAACTGGCTTTACTTTACAAAAATAAGGGCGTACAACCTTTTATGACTCATGACACCTTCGCACTCCGTAACCACAAAATGTGAAGACTTTACAATTTTCTTACAAAATTTGACTAAAAACATGGGATTTTAGCCCCAAAACTGTCCTTGGGGGATCCATTCCCAACAAGCCCCCAACACAAACATCGTGACTCCCCCTCGAGTCACTTGACAGTCGTGGAGATCTTTGTGTGGATACCTTCCAGTTCGACTCGGATGACCGCAACCTCAGTTGTGCACAGTGTGACCGCCTGCTTTGTGTCTTCGACCATCTACTCGGTCGCTGCTCCTAAACTGTCGGCGTGAAGCTTTTGCTACGTGGCTTGCAGAGTCACAAGATTTCCTTCAATAGATCTTGTCACTGTGTAAGCCTCATCTAGCCAAGGCTTTGGTCTTGCATTCAGCACTGCTTCCTTGTGCATTGTCACATCCACCTGTTCCTTCAGCTACTTGGCCTCCTGCAGCTTTGCTAGTCTTCGTGTCAAAGTGACGATTCACATTGTGCCCTTAACCTCATCATAGTGTTGTTTTCACTGGCACGCTTTCGTCTTTAGTCGATGTACATTGGGGTCCTCCTACAAGCTTGTTAGGACCTCAAATGACTGCTCAAAAAGTTGTGTGTAGTTTGTTACAGATCCATTTGGGCACATCACTCCCATCATCCAGATTAGTACTATTAGGGCTCATCGAACCCTAATTCAATTTCTACATGCCCTGGACAAGTCAACACTTTGAATGCCTACTTCCCTGACATTTTCATGGCTTGAAGGCATCCTAAAATGACTCTTAGAAGGACCAGCACAGGTAGGCCCATGCAAGGGTGCTCTGTAGAGCACTTAGGCCCATGCAAGGGTGCTCTACAGAGCACTTAGGCCCATGCAAGGGTGCTCTACAGAGTACTTAGGTCCACTTTGATCTGTGCTAGGCGAGATTGAGTGAATTCCACATAGGATTCTAGGAATATTCTTATCTTCTAGAGCCTTCTAGAGGATTCCCACACTTATCATCTCCTATGAGCTCGAAAATGGATGAGGAATGAGTTAAGTAACCTCCTATCCTCTCATCCTTTCCTCCATGGAAACTAACTCTAAGTTAGGAAGGCCATTCAATACCCTCATTTATGACAAAACCTCCTCCATCTTCCTATAAATTGAGCACTCATCTAAGTGATCAAGGGCTGGACTTTGTGAATTTGTAAGGAGATACTATTGGTGTGAGGATTGAGATTGTAAGTAAGTAGTGTTATGCTTCCAGAGTGTTATGCTATTGATGTGATGTTGGTTGGAACCCAAGCTGGAAAAGTGACAATGAATCGGACTTCATGGTTGTAATTATTCCTTCTACTTAATAAAGCTATTTACACCTTTTTCCATATGCTTATCTTGATATATGATGTTTATATGTGTGAATGTATCTGATTCCATTTACTTATATTCGATAGATCTCTTGCTTTGATTGCTTCTCTATCTTTTGTTTATGCTTGCAGGTACTTTTTGAGCAAGTTAAGTTCGAGAAGGAGTGACGGGAGCCATACAAAGGAGACAAAAGGAAATCGAAAGAACAAGTAGGTCCTTTGATTCCCTTGTCTTGTTTATCGTCTATAGAAAGAGGATAAGCACTTTAAATTTGTTGTTCTAAGGATAGCTACCTACCTAGGGAATTAGTATTTATCCATAGATGCAAAATTCCTCATAACAAATTGGTGACTCCACTAGGGATCGATCATCATTCTGGGTAGTTTACCTTAATCCTAGTACACTCTAGTAGACCTTACTTGCTTCCATTGATCTTGTTTGAGCCTTTTTGAAGTGTTTTTTTGTGAAAATTTTGTTTGTAAGCCCCTAGGACAACCTCTCTGGCACCAGCGCAGGTTGTCTAGAGACAAAGCATTGAAGAGCACCCCTAGCTTGAGGATAGTTCTTTGAAGCACACTGTCTCCCATTCAAGGTTGTGTTGATCCTCATTAGCAAACAAATCCCTCTTTTGAGTTGTTTTTTTTTCCAAATTTGCTTCTATTTTGCTTGCTAAAAGATCAATGATGCTTGTGTCTTTGAAATAAATTTGTGTTTCCTTTGCTAGCCCTACTTTGTCTTTGATTGTTTAGTGTTTCTTAAATGATTTATTTACCACTATCAATTCATTGTCAAAGTTGGTTTATAGTCAATTAATCTTTGTTCAAAAGAAAGTGTCGTAAAAGTATTCATTTCTTTCGAAACGGAACTATCATAAAGTCGTCGTTCTTGCAAAATGATTGATTGATTGTATGTGCATTAGTTTCCTTTTGTTCATCATAACATTAAGGGAATTGAAAAGAAAAACTTGCATTGTGCATTGAAAATGTTTGTGTGTGCTCATAGGAATATTTTAGGGAAATTGCATTAGATGTGTTCTTTCTTCTTTGATTAAAAGAATATGATTGCTCTATCCCTACTAGCTAAGGTTTTCATTGTTAAAATTGAATGAAAGAATGTTTCCCATGTTAGTTTCATTCTAGGAATTGAAAATACATCACGTGGTGAACCTTGAAAGGAAAATTCTTAAGAATATCAACTTAAAAGTTATCTCAATTAACCTAATGGAGGATTGTAACTTAACGCCTAACATTTAGAGGTATAGGCTAGAGACGTGTTTCAACGTCGTTAAACATAGCAACTGTAGCTAACTTGTCTGCGATACACTCTGAGTGTGATACCTCATTCCACGTACGTAAGTATATTGTAGCTCGTCTACATACCTTCAGGTATATAGGGTGGTGTTATAGTACGTAAAGTATAAAGGAATTCTCTCACTGTGTGGTTTCGCATTAGACAACACTAACACGAATTGGGTCTCCACGTACTTTCGGGTATATATGGGAGGACTAAATTAGGTTGCTATCCATCCTTAGGTAACCAAGTCGACCGCCTTGTACACAGTGATACATCGAACACAACATTCAGGGAGATTGCTTGCATATATGTTAAGTCCTTGGTTTACTGAGGTAGTTATTACAGTTCACAGTTGCTTGGTACTCCTTTTGCCTAGATTATCCCTCTTTTGTTTTGTTATGTTATTTTGATTAAAATAAAATTAATTGACTGTGGATAACATCCTCCACACTCACTCCTTAGTTGATCTTATGTTGAGACATATGGCAACAACTTCGGAGTCCACCGATCAAGGAATTCCTTTTGATGGGAATCCTAGTCCTTTTCCTCCTTTCAGAAATATTGGTGCTCCTTATATGGCTACATTGTCTCGTCCAGGATTTACCATTGGCTTTCTAGTATGGTTGTTTTCAGCCTCCTTGGTTCAAAATGTCGTGATTTCTCCGTAATCAGCTACTCCTCCAACTGGAGAAAATCAACCTCTAGTTGATCCTAAAGTTGACCCTTTGCCTTCTTCATCAGAATTTTATTCCTCCCCTTCTTCCTCTTTGCCTAGTGATAGTATTGACACTAGTAACCAGGTGGCTAAGAAGAAAAAGAAACGAAAGAAGAAGAAGAAGAAGAAAATTAAGTAGGGGGGAAACTAACAACCATTGCTTTAAATGCAACTTTTGATGAGAAACCGTCCAATAAGACTCACAAAGTTCGATATCCATGCTTTGTACAGGAGACCATCTTCTTTGAAATTGTCCTGATATTCCTCAGATCTTATAAGAACGGTCTTCTCGTTCACATCATCCTGTGCCATCAACTTCTGGAGATCATGCTAGTGACACACCATCAAGTAGTCGTAGTAAAGTTCATGGAAAGAAGGGAAAAGTTAAGTTTCTCTATAGGTTATGTGAAGGGAATCACCCCATTCACCTTTGTCCCTACCTGGATGAAGCAAAAAAAGTGTTGGACAACCATCCTGCTTCTCCGCAATGACTTCCATCTGGTTATAGGAGACTCTCCCTTAGTCCTTCACTAGTTGATGAATTGACTGACCCAAATCAACCATCAGTCAAACCCACTCTCTGAATGTGAATCCCATGAGTCTATACCTGACCAATCACAGGTCAAGGTAATAGTTGACCCAATTTCACCTTTGGTTAATCGTACCTTTCCCATAGAGAGTGAGTATGATACCACTCAGGTTCTTTTCGTTTCTTCAGATTCTAATGATCTTGGAGGAAACCCCCGGGTTCCATCAAGACAGGAGGAAAATCCTCCCATTCTCGTAACTCAAGGGGGTAATTATCTCGTTCTTACGGTACCCCCTCCAAGTAGTTTGGTCACTTCCTTTGATTGGAAACAACTGGTAGGATGTTATCTTCCTTCTTATGTGCCTTTCCAGATCATAGTACAGGTTTGTAATATGGTTGTTCCTGACACTACTATAGATGAAGGTGCATCAGTGAGTATCCTTTCCTCCACTGCTTGGCAAGTGCTCAGTTCGCTGCCACTTGTGCCTGTTACCCAGAATATGTTGGCTTTGAACAGAGGAACCAGTAAACCATTAGGGATCCTTCCTTAGTTTCCTAATACTTTCGAAGGAAAAATTGTTTATATCAATGTGATGGTAGTCCCAGGCCCTCTAGATTACAATTTACTTCTTGGGCGCGACTATGTTTATGACATGGGGAGCTATTGTGTCAACACTCTTTTGAGTGATGTGTTTCCTGCATGAAGGCAAAATTGTCATCGTTGACCAACTTTCATTTCCCAGTCCAAATATGGCTTCCAGTCAACCATCTTCCCTAAATGGTCCTTTTCTCCCAATGGTATCTTCCCCGGCATGGGTCAATTATGTGGCAACCTGTTCCATGCCTACATGAACTTACGATCAATTCCGTGACGTTGTACATTATGTACTGGGGGCATTGGAACCAGATCTCAAATTCCTTGTTATAGATCCCTTCCAGAGCATTGTTCTCCCATCTGATGAGAACCTCTTAGAAGTCATGACCTCTTATGGGTCGTGAACAAAGGAGTATGAGGATAGTTCCTTGTCTTGTGTCAAGCTCATTAAAAAAATGAAACAAGGAATATGAGGATAGTTCTTTTACTGTGTCAACCTCATTAAAAAATGAAACAAGTCTCGTTGGCTTGTTGGGTCCTGACCCAAGTTCAGAGGTGATTTAGCCAAACAAATCCTGGTACACTGGCCCTTTCGGCAATAGTCCAAGGAGCACGGACTGAGGTCTCACCAGAAGTAGTATGGGAGGGTGCCAGAACTAGGTTTCCACATCGTGGAGATGTGTGATGAGTTCAAGTGGTCCACGGTTAGACTCTGCACGCACGTCGCTACGCACACTTACCCGTACCTCACAGCTTGAGATGATGCCTTTGCGCAGCCCTACTAGGGGGCCGAACACTGTTATTATCCAAGTCCTTACTAGTAATCCAATATTAGTTGATTAACTTAGCTTAATTGTATGCTTTCAGTTATACTTAACAATATTCACAATTCATACAAGTGCGACAGTAAATAAATAGTATAATTGCAATTCATATCCAACAGATAATAACCCAATAATATATACACGGAATTAAGATAAAACTTCTCTTTATTACTCTCTTCCTTCGGTTACAGACTCTACTCCGCCCTGCACACTCAGCTGCAGACTCTACTAGGCCTCTGCACACTCAGTTGTAGAGCCTCTTCCTACTCTACAACTCAAGACACACTTAGACCTTGCTCTATGCTTCTACTTTGCTATCTCATCCTATCCATTAGATTGATGTCTTTACAACTTAGAGCCTCACTCTATTTATACAATCCCATGGTCTGCGGACCATGGGTAGGCCGACATTACATTCAAAACTTAGGGCGGACAACCCTATGACTCTAACATACATTTCGCACTCCACACCCGTAATTTCCGGAGTCTTTACAACCATATCAACTCAAAACTTGGGCTTTGAGCCCCAAAACATGTTGTGGGTGGATTCCATGCCCAACAAGCCCCTAGCACAAACATCATGACTCGCCCTCGAGTCACTCTTTCGGCGCGACGATCTTCGCACTGAGTCCCTCCACGTATTCTCGAATGGTACTGATGTTTGCAACACACTGAGCTGCTGCTTGTTGAACCTACTACATCTGTTCTTCTGAGACCTTTGTGTCTAGCGTGCTTCCCTGAATTTGTGCGTGCATCCCCTATATGTGTGTGAGCTTTCCTTCAATGTTCTCCGTGGTTGTGAAGGCCTCGTCAATCCATGGCTGAACGTGTGCTTTGAGAACTACTTCCTTATGGCGCACCGCATCCACCTTCTCCTTTAATGCCTTGGCTTGCTGCATCCTTGCAAGCTGCTGAGTGAGGACTACTATCTGCGTAGTTCCTCTGACACTATCATATTGCTGCTGGAGTTTGTGCGCCTTTGTCTCCAGGCGCCGGATGTTGGGGTCCTCTTGCCAAGTTGTGAGGACCTCAAGTGCCTATTCCAACATGCCAGTACAGTCATGCATTACACTTACAATTTCTTCCAACCCTGCTCTGATAGCACTAGCACGTTGTTCTCTGACTTCTGGGGGAGTGGAAGGTTGCACCTTCAACCACAGCTCGGCGATCTAAAGATTCAACTCCAGCTGAATCTTTGTCGTCTCTTCTTTGGCCTTGCGGACTCCTGTTGCCAAACTATGGATCCACACTTTTATTGGTAGCTCTGTTGCAATGGCCAGCTCCAAGACGCGTTAGAAAGCATCATCTACCGTCTGCACCAAATGTTGATTTTGTGACACCAATTCGTCGCACTACAAGCTAAGTTGTTCTATGTTTATCTTCTTCTCACTAAGAACTTGGATCGCATGGCTCTCCCTGGCCCATAGCTTTACTGCTATCCCATCCTGTAACTGATACAATGTTCCCAGGGAAGGGCAACCAGATTAAGGCCAAAGCCTTTCATGAGGAGGGGGCACCTGTAACTCCTACAGCTACGCTTTGAGGGACCCCAACATAGCCTGATGCTCCTGCATAAACTCCTGAAGTGCTTCATTGGTGACATCATGGACTGTCTTGCCGATGTCATGGAGATCACCTTCAATTAAGGTGATCAGGTCAATGGCCAACTTCGAGGCCTTGACCTTCTTCCTTGGTCCCACTCTCTCTATGATGCGTGGGCACTTTAACTGTGTGGACATGGCCCCTTGGTTCATGCTCCCTTCTGCTATTTCTGTTTCCTCTGCCTCCCGCCCTAAGGATGTTGCTTGGCCCTTGTCTTCCTGTGCTGTTGCTGCCTCTATTGCCTCTGCTACTTCTGCGGCCTTCTTCTGCTCCATGACTTTCTATGCCACTTCTCACGCTGCCCTTACCTCAACTATTGTAGTTTCCTTTCGCCTTTTTTTTGGCCAATTGGGTGACGCGCAACTTGGCATTTTCCTTTTTCTTTTGTGTTGCCGCCTTCTCCAGTTCTGCTAGATCTGGGGCATGCCATTCAGGAGGCCATGTCTCCAAGAAAATAAAAATTGCGTCATCAGTGGCTACAAAAGGTGGCTTCATCCACTACTTTGCCGGACCCTTTTGTGCTCTGATATAAATGTTGTACATATCAGCTTTGAAGTCTGCAAAACTCTGCAGGCTATTCTACACTGTGGGTGACAGGCGCAACTTTTGGTTGATCCACATCTGAATGTTCATGTCCATGAGCACCCAGAAGATTTTGGTGTCGCAGATCCATTTCGCATCCTTTGATGCCTTTGCGCAGCCCTACTAGGGGGCCGAACACTGTTATTATCCAAGTCCTTACTAGTAATCCAATATTAGTTGATTAACTTAGCTTAATTGTATGCTTTCAGTTATACTTAACAATATTCACAATTCATACAAGTGCGACAGTAAATAAATAGTATAATTGCAATTCATATCCAACAGATAATAACCCAATAATATATACACGGAATTAAGATAAAACTTCTCTTTATTACTCTCTTCCTTCGGTTACAGACTCTACTCCGCCCTGCACACTCAGCTGCAGACTCTACTAGGCCTCTGCACACTCAGTTGTAGAGCCTCTTCCTACTCTACAACTCAAGACACACTTAGACCTTGCTCTATGCTTCTACTTTGCTATCTCATCCTATCCATTAGATTGATGTCTTTACAACTTAGAGCCTCACTCTATTTATACAATCCCATGGTCTGCGGACCATGGGTAGGCCGACATTACATTCAAAACTTAGGGCGGACAACCCTATGACTCTAACATACATTTCGCACTCCACACCCGTAATTTCCGGAGTCTTTACAACCATATCAACTCAAAACTTGGGCTTTGAGCCCCAAAACATGTTGTGGGTGGATTCCATGCCCAACAGGCCCCTAGCACAAACATCATGACTCGCCCTCGAGTCACTCTTTCGGCGCGACGATCTTCGCACTGAGTCCCTCCACGTATTCTCGAATGGTACTGATGTTTGCAACACACTGAGCTGCTGCTTGTTGAACCTACTACATCTGTTCTTCTGAGACCTTTGTGTCTAGCGTGCTTCCCTGAATTTGTGCGTGCATCCCCTATATGTGTGTGAGCTTTCCTTCAATGTTCTCCGTGGTTGTGAAGGCCTCGTCAATCCATGGCTGAACGTGTGCTTTGAGAACTACTTCCTTATGGCGCACCGCATCCACCTTCTCCTTTAATGCCTTGGCTTGCTGCATCCTTGCAAGCTGCTGAGTGAGGACTACTATCTGCGTAGTTCCTCTGACACTATCATATTGCTGCTGGAGTTTGTGCGCCTTTGTCTCCAGGCGCCGGATGTTGGGGTCCTCTTGCCAAGTTGTGAGGACCTCAAGTGCCTATTCCAACATGCCAGTACAGTCATGCATTACACTTACAATTTCTTCCAACCCTGCTCTGATAGCACTAGCACGTTGTTCTCTGACTTCTGGGGGAGTGGAAGGTTGCACCTTCAACCACAGCTCGGCGATCTAAAGATTCAACTCCAGCTGAATCTTTGTCGTCTCTTCTTTGGCCTTGCGGACTCCTGTTGCCAAACTATGGATCCACACTTTTATTGGTAGATCTGTTGCAATGGCCAGCTCCAAGACGCGTTAGAAAGCATCATCTACCGTCTGCACCAAATGTTGATTTTGTGACACCAATTCGTCGCACTACAAGCTAAGTTGTTCTATGTTTATCTTCTTCTCACTAAGAACTTGGATCGCATGGCTCTCCCTGGCCCATAGCTTTACTGCTATCCCATCCTGTAACTGATACAATGTTCCCAGGGAAGGGCAACCAGATTAAGGCCAAAGCCTTTCATGAGGAGGGGGCACCTGTAACTCCTACAGCTACGCTTTGAGGGACCCCAACATAGCCTGATGCTCCTGCATAAACTCCTGAAGTGCTTCATTGGTGACATCATGGACTGTCTTGCCGATGTCATGGAGATCACCTTCAATTAAGGTGATCAGGTCAATGGCCAACTTCGAGGCCTTGACCTTCTTCCTTGGTCCCACTCTCTCTATGATGCGTGGGCACTTTAACTGTGTGGACATGGCCCCTTGGTTCATGCTCCCTTCTGCTATTTCTGTTTCCTCTGCCTCCCGCCCTAAGGATGTTGCTTGGCCCTTGTCTTCCTGTGCTGTTGCTGCCTCTATTGCCTCTGCTACTTCTGCGGCCTTCTTCTGCTCCATGACTTTCTATGCCACTTCTCACGCTGCCCTTACCTCAACTATTGTAGTTTCCTTTCGCCTTTTTTTTGGCCAATTGGGTGACGCGCAACTTGGCATTTTCCTTTTTCTTTTGTGTTGCCGCCTTCTCCAGTTCTGCTAGATCTGGGGCATGCCATTCAGGAGGCCATGTCTCCAAGAAAATAAAAATTGCGTCATCAGTGGCTACAAAAGGTGGCTTCATCCACTACTTTGCCGGACCCTTTTGTGCTCTGATATAAATGTTGTACATATCAGCTTTGAAGTCTGCAAAACTCTGCAGGCTATTCTACACTGTGGGTGACAGGCGCAACTTTTGGTTGATCCACATCTGAATGTTCATGTCCATGAGCACCCAGAAGATTTTGGTGTCGCAGATCCATTTCGCATCCTTTGTGGCCTAGAGCGAAGCATACTTCGCGACCTTTGGTAATTCTTTGTCGATGTTGGGGAATTGACTATCCTCCGACAGTTCTCCCACTACGAGCAATATGGATATAGAAATCACGAATAGTGGAAGGTCTTACCTTGCTCCCGGGCTTCGAGATAGTTCCTCAAAAATTCTTTGTAAAGGAATTCAAACCAGTTGAATTGGACCCTCTCCACGCACTGCTCAGCCAATGCGATCACCGACACTGGTACCTCATCAGCGTGACACTTCCTCATAACTTTACTAGCCAAGATTTGGGTGGCTACGCTGACCCCTTTGTCCTTGATGCTGGAGATGGTGTAGCCCCTCTTCTTCTTCTCCAGCGTATATTTTGTCTTCATGGCTTCTGCAAGGTCCAAACCATTGCCCTTTCCTTCGGCTAAGGTCGTGGGGTCCTTTCCTTTGTAGGGGAGCTGAGAGATACGATGGATTAGGTCTACCGTGATGGGAATAGGCTCATCCAGCCATAGGTACCCATCATGCACCAGTATGAGTAGCTTCCTGATGATGAAAATGGTGATTGTTGCATGGTGGAAATGTGGTACCCAAATTAAGTTCAACAATCCTGCCTTTTCCACATTGTGCAACCACTTCCACGGCTCGAGCATTGTCACCACCCCTGCAGTGTTCTGCTTCATCAGATTCGCAGTCTCCAGATGAGGGAACTTCTCATAGTTAGCAAGGTCCCAGTCTTCGAACTTCATGGTTGTCATATGGCCCGAGTGCGTTCCTTCAAACACGATGCCACCTGGGAGGAGCGAGGTCTGGAGCAGACTCTTGGTTTCACCCAGTTCCTTCAGCACTTTAGTCTTTCCTTTCCACGGAGGGACATATGCGGGCAGTTTTGTTGCAGAGTGTAACGGTTGGATATCCTCCTCCATGTCTTCTTCTTCTTCTTCTGTGGTGATCAGGGCCTACAAGTCTTCTTCTTCCTCATCCGTTTCTATTGTGACTGCTTTCCCCTTCTCTACCATGGATAGTTTGCTTCACAACATGTTCTTAGGGGACATGCGTATTGGACCCATTGCCTGTTTATCCTTCTTGTGCCTCGGGGTCCGCGGTGACTTGGGGATTTCTGTCACAACCTCGACACCTTCTGGAACATCATGTACCATTGGGGTCGGCATGGCCTCACCGGTGGTTCCCTCTTCAATTCCCAAACCATCCTTAGTGTTTGTCATCATATCCAGGTTGTATTCTGTCACTCGCGAACTTAGGGGCTCAATTATCGCTCAACTCTCAATGCTCAATGCTTTTCTCAAATGCTCAGCTCTCAAATGAATAAGTGTTGTTTTCTTGACAACCCTTTGTGTTTTATAGTGTCTTTTGAATTTGAATTCAACTGTTCCCCCCAATTTTGAGCCATTAAAGCTTTCTTGGCAGCAGATTTTCCCAAATCTTGCCCATAAATCGCGTCTTAAATGCCTGCCGCCCGTTCCATTTGGCTTCAAGACGCACATCCCATCGTGAATAGTGGCCTCAATGGTCACATCCCATCCAACCCACGTGGCAGTGCAACACTCCATGCGCGGTCATGAACCTTGTGACGTTTTGCTCCGGCACGCATCTCCTAAAGCGTGAAACTCTCAAGCAGAATAGTTTATAGTCCCACGCTCCCTTTTAACTACTAGGAGCACTAAGAATGTTCTTCCTTAGGTAGTCAGGTGGTCACACTACCCATGCGTGGCTCCATCCCAACCTGCACCATGGTTCGCAAAAAATCCCCACCTTCCCGCGTTGTGATCGACACCGCACACTTTACTACTTGCAACACGCTACCCTGGTCACTACGTTTGGCAATATGCGGTCCAAGCCAAGGCAACAGACTAACCAGTGATGAACCCCAAAAATGGATAATTATATGGACTCATTCAGACTCCTAATTCAACTTAATCCACTATTCTCATTAATTTATTGCATGTTTTTTATTATATTTATGCTAATAGAGTGAATTGAGTTAGTCATTATGCCAACAAGTCTAATGTGTGCTTTATGCAGTCTTTCTGGTCAATTTGGAGACAAAAATCAAAGGTTTAAATGAGCACTTGGCAGCCAAATTTGTGGAGATGATTTGTAGGAAGGTGTCCCCTTCATTTATGGGCCCTTACCTCAAATTCTCCACCATTAGCTCAGAGTTCAAGGGCCACCAAATCAATTATCACAAGGGCAGTCGAGCAAGGGCTAGTAAAGTTGTTGTTAACTACAAGTTTTGGCAGCCGAGTTCCTAAAGTTTAGGAGGATTGTTGGGGTCCTCAATTTGTATAAATAAGAAGGCTTAGGGTCTCATTTCATTTAGTCATTTTGTTGGCAGAAGTTAGCTAGTTTGTAGTTCGATTTTAGTCATTTTTAGGCAGTAGTTTAGCTCTGCATTTTAGCACATTTCCAAGCTTTTTGTTGTAGACAGTTTTTGATGTAACTATTATTTCTTGAGCAATAAAGATGAATCCAGCTTTGCACCAGCTTTGATATTCCTTAGGAGGCTGTATCTCTTGGGGTTGGTCCCATCTCAAGTGCCTAGTACCTCCTTTGTTTACTTTTATGTGTCTTTGCTACATTCTTAGAATAAAATCTGCTATTTAGATTTAAATCTTGTTTTGTTATTTAGATTGCTTTTGATGATTAAAAAGGTTTTTCATGTTCAGATTGATTTGATAGGTTAATAACAGAGAATATCTTCAGAAAAAGGCTATCAAGCACCTCTAATCTCACCTCTCCCTCAGTGGGACCATGAGCTGGGACCAAGGTGTCCTTGCTGCCACCAAAAACACTGTTTTGCTTTTCAATGCAATTGCTAGTGTTAGATTTTTAGTTAGGAAAGTTGATACCAGTTGTACTTGCATGTTTAGCATCTATTCTTGCTTAGTTTCCATAGTTATCTTGCATGATTTTCTACCAATGAACTTCTGTTCATCATATTTCTGGTTTGTAAGTCAAAGTAGGTCAAAATAGCTAGATCTTTGATTTTTTAGTCTTTCTTTGATTAGTTTTGAGAGATTGTATGCAGATCACCTGTAATCCATCCTTGTATACCCTTCCTCCATCAATGCAACCTGCTTCGTCTTCTAACTCAGATTCTTGCCCTTCATTTGCCACATTTTCCCACTTTTCCCTAATTTCTACATTCTTGTGCATCATTGCTCCCTTCATCCTCGAACGAATCCAATCGCTCCTTAGCCTCATTCACTAGGTCTTGGACCTCCTCACACCATTATCTCACTTCCATACCCACTCCTTCATCTTTCTCCCTCCATCCATCCTCCAAAATCCCATTTCTGAACATCCTGTAGAAAATTACAGACATCCTGTAGAAATTCCAGAACATCTTGTAGAACCCCTGCAAACTTCCTGTAGAAGCTCACGAAAGAGGTTTCTTGACATCCAAACACTGTGAAACCCTCTGGAAGGGTGCTAGGGACCCCTTAATCCCTCTCTAAACCTTCCCAACCTCCTGCAAGCATTTTATCTCACCGATCTGCCTCTGCACAGTCAAAAACAGTTAATGCACATGCACGATAATTATGACAACTTATTCAAAAATACAAAAAGATGTTTTCTTCAGATAGTGATAACTTAGACACATGCATTTTACCTTCCTAGAAGTCAGTGGCATCTCTTTCAGTAGCTTGCATCCTCTTTTTCACATTAGTAGGGCTAGATGGTAAAATTAGGGTTTGCTAGGGTTTGCATTTCCTTTCAGCTTTCCAGTTTCTTTCTGTAAGTAGATCAGCTTCCTTTAAGTTAGCTTTCATCCATCAGTTAAAAAGCTTCTTCTCAGAGCTCATAGAAGTTGGCTTAAGCCCCTAGTGGACTTGTGCCAGCTGACCAAGTGATAGCTGCGGCAGAGCTAGTACTTGTGCATACAACACCGTCACTTCCAAGTTTGTTACGAACTACCGGGTTGATAAAATTAAAGAAGGGAGTCCTAGGAGTTGCAGCATTATTGCTGCAATACTGGGGCCCACCATTATTTTTTGCGCTGTTGCCGGGGAAGCATCAGAGTATTGGTCATTGCTGCTTTTCTTCTATTCTCTACTACAACCTTCTGCTAAGTAGTTTATTTCATTTCCATTCTGCAATTTCATTTCCGCAAAAGTAGATTCGACATTTCTTTCTTTCATTTCATTTCAGCAAGTGTAGATTAGATATTTCCCACTTTCATAGATTAGCATTTCAATTCTGCAAGCGTAGATTAGCATTTCAATTCCGCAATTTCAATTCTGCAAGCGTAGCCTAACATTTCATTCCTGCAATTTCATTTGAGCAAAATATATTAGTCATTTCCTACTTTCATTTCAATTCCGCATTTTCATTTCAATGAGATAGTTAGTTGCAGTTCAATCTATTTTAGTTTTGTAGGTACAAGTAGAAAAATACAAAAATCAACCAAAAATATTTCCTTTCATGCCTTGTAGGAGTAGAGATAATTCAGAAAAATGATTGCACAATACCCCCACTGCTTCACACAGCCAACCTTCTCTCTTCTTCGATGGCTGTGATTAGAGAACCCTTAGGTGGACAGCAAGACATATTTGAAGAACCTCAAGGGAAGAAGAAGAAGAAAACATTCCTCTGGAGAAAATGGCTAAAAATAGAAATGTTGGGAGCAGTACCTTATCCAAAAATGAATTTGCAAATCAGATGGAAGATTTCAAGAGCGAGGTTCTTTCCATGCAACTGGATACCTTGCAGATCCAAAGGAAGCAAGAGGAAGCCAAGAGGGATTTGGTCACATTTTGTCCCAGGTGCACTAGAAAGCATCCTAGGAACGAATGTCCAATACACTCCCTAGAAGTGTGTTTCGTCTGTGAAGAATAACATCCTACGAATCAGTGCCCTTCCTTGCTTGGACTTAAACCTGCATATCAAAGGGCCAAAGGAGTCACTAAACCACTCTATTTCATGAACCAAAGGAGGTCACATGGACCCAGAACTTATCAGGAGGGAATGCAAGAGACATTCCAGACCTATTACGACCCCTATCAAGCCACTTCGATGTCTTCTTAGAGTCCCCCTACTCATCCTTCCTGATCCACACCCCCTCCTTGGTCATATCCTCCTCAATATCATGCTCAACCAACTGCTCATCCATTTCAATCTTATGCTCAGCCACAGCCTCAATGGAATGCACCTCATCAGGGGTGGAGGCCCCAGTACAACACTCCTCCCACTCATTTTCCTCCACCACCTGCCCATCCACAACCCCATCCATATTCATCTCAAATATACACCCCCACTCAACTACCCATACACTATTGCCAAACCCGCACATTGGAATAGCTCAACCCAATTGCAAAGCTGAGGCACAACATGTCCAAATGACTTCTCTTGAGCTCAATGATCTTCACCATAGCTCAGGAAGAGTATTGCAAAAAAGATATTATCTTGAAAGCGTTGAAGAACCACATCCAGCAAAAGAAGATTCAAAAGAGAAGATCAAAGAACCATGGGCTACACTTGGTGAAGAAAAGACATCAGAATCAGAGATCAAGAGAGTTCCCACAGGATTACCATCAAATCCTCCATGTACTCAAGAGAAAACTCAGCAAAAAGAGCAATATGTGAGAGACATGATAGAAGAAGATATGGAGAATGATCCATATCAGCAAAAGGACCAAGGATTTCAGAGCTATATTGAGATATGGTTCCAGACGGTCACTAAGTTGCAACAGTACTCTCTTCCTCAGCTATGCTTGATCCCTTCAAAGTCAAATCATTTGGTCTCTGAAATCCGGATACCTGTCAAAGCATGCATTTCGAGTCTCCACATCATCTTGTCTCTAATCTCAATATGCACATGGCTCCATTGGAAGTATTCTTATACCTGAAAATGATTTTGTTTTTCAAGTAGAGTAGGGTAAAAAAAAAAAAAAAAAAAAAATGAAAATGAGAAGAAAATAAAAATCTAAGGTGAAAACCTCCTTGGAGGCGCCTTAGATTGGCTCATTGATTGAAAACCTCCATGAGGTGGTCAATAAGTTGAAAAAAAAGAAGAAAAAAGAAAACCAAAGAGAGAATGAGATCCCAGGGTGAAAACCTCCCTTGGAGGTGTCCAAGGTAGGAAATTAGGGTGAAAACCTCCATGAGGCACCCTAGTTGTTTTTTAAAAAAAATAAAAATAAAAATAAAAATAAAACATGACTAATCTCTGTGAAAAAATGCAGGTTGCAGTGAATACATTGCAGGAAAAGAGGGGCATGCAAAATGAGGATAGGAGCCCGTACCAGGCTCCAGGACATCCCTTCAGACACTCCCTCCATGGCCACTCATCTCTCCTATGATTTGGTCACATTCAGGTCAAGATTGGGCTTTCTACAGGAAGTTTTGGGCTTTCTACAGGAAGTTCCAGGCTTTTCTACAAGAAGTTCCAGGCGTTTCTACAGGAAGTTCTGGATTTCTATAGGAAACATCCTGTAGAACCTTCGAACGAACCAAATTGAATTTTAAAAAAGGGAATCTGATGGTTGGAATCTGTTGGTTAGGTCTGCAAGCACCCCTGTTTCCATCCCTCACCTTTTTCCATCATTTTTTCGACCTCATTGTGCTTCTATAGGAAATTCCTGTAGAAATTAAAGGAAGCTAGAAATTGATTTCAAAAAGGTGGTTTGGAAAACATGATAGCTTCCTAAAAGGTTCATAAGTCCTCCTACCTTCTTCAAACTCCTCCTCCATCATTTCCATGCCTGCATCATAGCCCAAGCTCATTTTTCTTACCATGCAAAAAACTGCAGAACGCTTGGAAACAAAAATACATAGTGCTGAAATTTGTTTTTGCCCTAACTTGAAAACCGTGTATCCATTTGCAAAACTATTACATGGGGAGTTGTATAGGGGTGATGGCAACATGCTCGAGCAGTTTTAGCCAATTCTGGTGCACGATTTCCAAGAAATCAACCCCAATCACCTTCAGCCATTTTTGCATTTTCTCCATATCCGTGCATCCATTTCAAAACCTGTTTCATGGGGAGATGCATATGGGTGATAGTAACCTACCCAAGTAGTTTCAGCCGATTACGATGTACGGTTTCCAAGAAATGGATCTCTGTAATCTTCATCCATTTCCCGTCTTTCGCGAAATCTGTGCATCCATTGATCGCAATTTCGCTCTGGGAGGTGCATAATGATGATAGGAACATGCTCAGAATGTTTTAGATCGATCTGATCTATCGTTTGGGAGCAATGGAGAAAACAAGTTGTTGTCTTGGAAAATTCAGCATCAGCAGCTTGAGGGGGCAGATCTGAACGTGGAACAAATTCCTGCAGCATAGATCCAGCCAGAGGGTACCTGCACAAGAAAATGACCATGAATCAGAAACCAAGCCATCATGCAACCACAGAAACAAATGCAACAGCAAAAAGCACCTCACAGCAGCCACATTTGACTTCCAGGTACGTGACTAAACGCGTTCCTCTGATTGCATGAATATAATTTGAGAACTACGTGAACAATGAGATGGTTGTGGTTAAAAAAATCGGTGGCCAGTTGGATCCAGTTCTCTAGCGCTCAGCTAGAGATAATGCAGCATGCGTGTACAGGTAACTCACGTGAAATAAAAAACAAACATTGGTAGAGATTTTGAACTCCAGCGAAACTAATGGTAAGGGATTCCAGGAAGAAAACATCTAGCCCCATGATGACACTATAGTCTACATGTGGCTACGTACACCTGGCCACCTCATTCCCTCACCATGAATCACGCCGAAATTAAATGATGCTCGGCTGAAACTCTCACCACTCTTTGTTCAACTGTGGTCACAACTGAAGCACGCGTCCACCACGTTCAGATCAATTAACCAGTGGTCCTCTGCAAGGTTCCTGCCTGATTTCTTGATATTTCTGCCATTTTTAAAAAATCTCCCGCCTATCGGGCTCTACAAGAAACGCAGAAAACAACCATGCAGAAAGAAAACCTGGGATTTTCAGCGAAGTTCAAGCTCAAAAGGATTCAGACCAATTTGAGGTGACAACAGTTTTAACACAAGGGAATTACTGTCATTTGATGTTGTAAAGAGCACACGAAAAATTCTTTCTTGGGTTCAAAAAAGACCGAATTCAGTTGTCCTCTGTTTCGGTGATTGACTGTGTTTTTTCCCACTTGAGCATTTTCTCTTTTTTTTGTTAAAACACAAACTCAACACTATGCCAACTGAAGAAATTGTGAAGAACATTGATGAGGGAGCACAAGACATTCAAGCAGAAGGAAAAACAGAGGAAGAACAGAAGGAAAAAGAGGAATTTGACATGACCGCTGAGAATGAGACAGAAAAGGAAACAACAACAAAAACAGAGAGGGCGAAAAAGGAAAAAGGTAGGGAAGAAAAAGGCCAAGAAATCCCAAATGAAAATTGGCACAACCAAGGCAACCAAACAGGAATTAAAAGGAAAGACACATCCAGCCAAACAGGCCGAAACAGTTTCTACAGGAAAGCTGAAAACAATTTCTACAAGAAGTCTGGAAACAGTTTCTACAGGATGTCTGAAAGCAGTTTCTGTAAGAAGCATGGAAACAGAGCAACAAAAGGAGAAAACACCTGAGATTTTGGCCAGGGAGGCAGCAGCTGTGCTGGCTACCTTAAGCACATCTTCACAACAAAAAAGGAAGCGAAAAAGGGAGCCTTCCATGTATTTTAAGGCAAGAAGGAGCACGGGGATAAAAGTAGGTAGACCCCAACCATAGTCGAAGGAGTCAATTGTCATTAAGGACACAACAGCTAAACAAAAGGAGGAGTCTCCTTCAAAGAGATCCATCATCTATGAATAAGGAAGCCAAAAGCCTTCACCTAGAGAGAGAGAATTAAGATGATGGACTCAAAGACAGTTCTACAGGAAGCTGAGACAGTTCTACAGGAAGCTGATAATTCTCTACAGGAAACTTAGACTAAGCTAAGGGAGACCAAGAAATTGGAGGAAAAGGCGGCCAAACAATCACAGGAAGAAGGAAAGACAAGGAAACATCTGATGAACAACAAAGAGAAGACAAGTTGTCAGCTGAGGTTGAGGTGATAACAAAACTGCTACAAGAAAATGAGCATAGGCAGTGGGAAGAAGTAGAGAGAAAAGCATGGTTTCATGATCGAGAAGAGGACATCACTTCAAAAGCTTGGCATAATAGGGAGGAAGAGATAGATTAGTTGCTCAGAGGATGAGCAACACTTGCAATAGGGGGGTGATGATGAGCCCCAAAAATGGATAATTATATGGGTTCATTCAGCCTCCTAATTCGACTTAATCCACCATTCTCATTAGTTTATTGCATGTTTTTTATTATATTTATGCTTATAGAGTGAATCGGGTTAGTCATTATGCCAACAAGTCTAATGTGTGCTTTATGCAATCTTTTTGGTCAATTTGGAGACAAAATCAAAGGTTTAAATGAGCACTTGGCAGCCAAATTTGTGGAGAGGATTTTTAGGAAGGTGTCCCCTTCATTCATGGGCCCTTACCTTAAATTCTCCACCATCAGCTCGGAGTTCAAAGGCCACCAAATCGATTATCACAAGGGCATCCAAGCAAGTCAAGTAGGACTGCTGTTAACTGCAAGTTTTGGGCAGCCGAGTCCCTAAAGTTTAGGAGGACTATTGGGGTCCTCAATTTGTATAAATAATAGGGTTTAGGGACTCATTTGGGTTAGCCAGTAGTTAGTCACTTTGTAGGTAGAAGTTAGCTAGTTTGTAGTTTGGTTTTTAGTCATTTTTAGGCAGTAGTTTAGCTCTCCATTTCAGCACATTTTTAAGTTTTCCTTGTGGACAGTTTTTGGAATGTAACTATTCTTTTGATCAATAAAGATGAATCCATCTTTGCACCAGCTCTAATCTCTCTTAGGAGGCTATAGCGCTTGGGGTTGGGCCCATCTCAAGTTCCCGGTATCTCCTTTGTTTACTTTCATGTGTCTTTGTTGCATTCTTAGAATAAAATCTATTATTTAGATTAAAATATTGCTTTGTTACTTAGGTTGTTTTTGATGATTAAAATAGCTTTTCATGTTCATATTTACTTGGTAGGTTATTAACAAGGAAAACGCTTCAGAAAAAGGCCAATGAGCACCTTTGATTTCACCTCTCCCTCATAGGATTAGGGGCTGGGATCAAAGTGACCTTGCTGCCCCAAAAAAACACTATTTTTGCTTTGCCATGCAATCACTAGTGTATGATTTTGGTTTGTAGAAGTTGGTTACATGTTCAGATATTTGAATTCTTCATTGCATAGTTAATATACATGGTTTCCTTGCAAATAAAGCTTCTGTCCATTCTCTTTACTGTTAGCTAGATCAGATTAGGTTGGCATAACTAGGTCTTTGATTTCTTACAAGTCTTTGTT
>APFE031036100.1:180149-202765 GCA_000404065.3 Pinus taeda | reverse complement strand
ACAAAATCAAAGGTTTAAATGAGCACTTGGCAGCCAAATTCGTGGAGAGGATTTGTAGGAAGGTGTCCCCTTCATTTATGGGCCCTTACCTTGAATTCTCCACCATTAACTCGGAGTTCAAGGGCCACCAAATCAATTATCACAAGGGCAGCCGAGAAAGGGCTAATAAAGTTGCCGTTAACTACAAGTTTTGGCAGCCAAGTTCCTAAAGTTTAGGAGGATTGTTGGGGTCCTCAATTTGTATAAATAATAAGGCTTAGGGCCTCATTTCAGTGAGTCATTTTGTTGGCAGAAGTTAGCTAGTTTGTAGTTCGATTTTAGTTATTTTTTAGGCAGTAGTTTAGCTTTGCCTTTCAACACATTTCCAAGCTTTTTCTTGTAGACGGTTTTTGATGTAACTATTATTTCTTGAGCAATAAAGATGAATCCAGCTTTGCACCAGCTTTGATATTCCTTAGGAGGTTGTAGCTCTTGGGGTTGGGCCCATCTCAAGTGCCCAGTACCTCCTTTGTTTACTTTTATGTGTCTTTGAGGCATTCTTAGAATAAAATTTGCTATTTAGATTTAGATCTTGTTTTGTTATTTAGATTGATTTTGATGATTAAAAAGGCTTTTCATGTTCAGATTGATTTGATAGGTTAATAACAGAGAATATATTCAGAAAAAGGCTATCAAGCACCTCTGATCTCACCTCTCCCTCAGTGGGACCATGAGCTGGGACCAAGGTGTCCTTGCTGCCACCAAAAACATTGTTTTTCTTTTCAATGCAATTACTAGTGTTAGATTTTTAGTTAGGAAAGTTGATACTAGTTGTACTTGCATGTTTAGCATCTATTATTGCTTAGTTTCTATAGTTATCTTGCATGATTTTCTGCCATTGAACTTTTGTTCATCATATTTTTGGTTTGTAGGTCAAAGTAGGTCAAAATAGCTAGATATTTGGTTTTTTAGTCTTTCTTTGATTAGTTTTGAGAGATTGTATACAGATCACCTGTAATCCATCATTGTCTTCCCTTCCTCCATCAATGCAACCTACTTCGTCCTCTAACTCAAATTCTTGCCCTTCATTTTCCACATTTTCCCACTTTGCCCTAATTTATACATTCTTGTGCATCATTGCTCCCTTCATCCTCGAACAAATCCAATCACTCCATGGCCTCATTCACCAGGTCTTGGACCTCCTCACACCATTATCTCACCTCCATACCCACTCCTTCATCTTTCTCCCTCCATCCATCCTCCAAAATCCCATTTCTGAACATCCTGTAGAAAATTACAGACATCCTGTAGAAATTCCAGAACATCTTGGAGAACCCCTGCAGACTTCCTGTAGAAGCTCACAAAAGAGGTTTCTTGACATCCAAACATTGTGAAACTCTCTAGAAGGGTGCTAGGGACCCCTTAAGCCCTCTCCGAACCTTCCCAACCTCCTACAAGAATTTTATCTCACCGATCCGCCTCTGCACAGTCAAAAACAGTTAAAGCACATGCACGATAATTCTGACAACTTATTTAAAAATACAAAAAGATGTTTTCTTCAGATAGTGATAACTTAGACACATGAATTTTACCTTCCTAGAAGTCAGTGGCATCTCTTTCAGTAGCTTGCATCCTCTTTTTCACATTAGTAGGGCTAGATGGTAAAATTAGGGTTTGCTAGGGTTTGCATTTCCTTTCAGCTTTTCAGTTTCTTTCTGTAAGTAGATCAGCTTCCTTTAAGTTAGCTTTCATCCATCAGTTAAAAAGCTTCTTCTCAGAGCTCATAGAAGTTGGCTTAAGCCCCTAGTGGAATTGTGCCAGCTGACCAAGTGATAGCTGCGGCAAGAGCTAGTACTTGTGCATACAACACCGTCACTTCCAAGTTTGTTACGAACTACCGGGTTGATAAAATTAAAGAAGGGAGTCCTAGGAGTTGCAGCATTATTGCTGCAATACTGGGGCCCACCAACCGGCTCATGGCAATAGTCCTCCAGCTTGTTAGTACGATTGCATGCACCTTGTCTTACCATCCTTGGTTTCTCGACGAGAAATTCTTCCTTTATTTCAGTCTCCAGCTTCTTGACCTCCGCATCCATCAAAGTGCTTTTCTCCCTAAGCCGTACCTGATCTTTTTCAGGTTCGTCAAGTCTAAAGTTTCCCCGTCGGATTTCTTCCTTAAGTCCTATATGTTCTGTTTCTCGCAGCTGTGTGATTTCTTCGTTCCAAGCTTTGCAGACCATCGTATTTACGGGTGCTATTACATGCAGACTCAGCTTCTAATGCTCCACAAGGATTATAGCCCCTACTTTATACTCTTGCTTTGGAAGGGCTCTTGCGATCAGGGTTTTGCACATGGTCCTATAGGCCTATTGAACCGCTAATACGCGCAGGCCCCAGTCAGTGAGTCTCACATGGTGGACTCTGTTCAACACTTCACACAGCCTGTCAAAGTCTTCCCCGTAGATAATCTTTGGCGCGCTTCGTCTTATCCCACTTCATCGTTCGTGCATTTGTCTTGCCTGATTCTGCTTTTTGTCCCTGTTTCCTATCATGAGAATGGTGTGTGTTTGTGCGGGTTGCGTACCATATGCATGTACCCATCTATAAAGGTGGGCACACAGGTTGTTTCATCCATCATGCCTGGCTTCCATCCGCATTTGAGAATTTCCAAATCGTAGGCCCATCATCCTTCTGCATTCGCACCAATCCTTAAACTATTGCTGACGTGTACCCCACCACCTTGCAGGTGTAGCACTTAGTGCCCATTTCAGAGCATCAAACCACTGTTGTTCTAGCACTTCGCTTTCAATTTTTTTCAAGAATTCATCCACCGATGTCAACCCTGTTGGTCAGATAAATCAATCTTGCGGACAAGGCCGATCTCCCTAGTATCAAAAGATATCTAGCAACAAGCAAAACAAGCAAATCTACCTTTCTCTAAACATATTGTGATTCATAAATAAAAACTATAGAGGTGTTTAGACCCTACCTTTAGTCCAACGCTAGTTTGTAGCAGCCATCCTTCAACTGTCTGAAAGAGTTTCCTTTTGAGAACCTGCAATCATAAACAAGCACGCATCAAATAACACCTGCATAGCTAATATCATAAATCATGTTCATTATGGTGATCAAGGAATCCATAAAATAAACCATAAAACACAACTTATTGAGAAAAATAAACTTATTTGTATTAACTTTGAAATAGAAGAACTTTACAACCTTTGGTGCCTTGATGTTGTACAAGCTCTTCCCAGGGTCCGAATCAGGAATATCCTTTAATTTGACAAGCCTCACACTCTTCCAAATGAGATCAAAGAGGTATGTAATCTCTCCTCACAGAAGCTCAATTAGAAGACTAAGTTCCAACAGCATTTCACCTCAAAAATATTCAGCTTTCAACCCCTCCAGTAACCAGCCCAATGCTTCATTTTATAGTGCAAAGGAAGGAAGTTACAGGTCCACCTATGAAGGGATAGAGTCTTGCTTCAAAGGGATAAGCTCCTCACATCAAAGGGTTAGCTCCTTAAGGTATGGGATTTATGAACCTTAAAGGAGCGAACTTGCCAGCTCAAGATTCCTTCTAGAAGCTTCTAGAAATGACTCAAAGTGAGTTTTTAAGAATATATTTGCACCTTTTGAATTTTATAGGGGTCCGCACCCATAACACAGAGACAGAGCGGCCAGGTGCGCAGGGGACATGATATTTAGGTGCGGGACTATAGGTAATGCTAAGAGAAAGTGCGGAACCAGAGCTTTATAGACTTTTGAGGGCTTTCTCTTATTTTCAAGGCTTGATATGAAGAACTGAGGCTTAACACTTGCAAAGGAGGAAAGTATGCGTGGTAATGGACTCACACAGATTGCAGAATGTCAAGGTGACAATTTTTTGTGCAATAGATTGCCCCCTAAAGTGTGAAGTTTGTAATAGATGAAGATATAATTTGTTATCTAAGAAGAGTGAAGTACTTTATCATTTCAAGGATCATCCTGTGGAAACCCGATTCGGAACCTACAAAAACATTCAATGCAAAATATATATATGTGAACATATCATCGCTGAGGTAGGCATTCCCATACTCAGATCAAAACTGACTAGAAAACTAACTAAACTGCTCTGATACAGGAATGATTTGTAATACATCATGAGTATAGACATATGTAAACATAGTATGGGAACAACCATATGTTTATGAATAGTCCACTGTATAATGAATAACAAAATTCCTCGCAGCCTTGATGGTAGAAACTAGATCTAGGGTCTTGATTTCTGCTTCCTGAACTAGTACGATTCTATCCATGTGAATGAGTGTGTCGAAGTTGAATATGGTAGAAACCACTTGATTACCAGTCAATGATGTGAAATGTTAACAAGTGTGAGAGAAACCACCGGTAATGTCAATGGCTCTCAAAGTAGTCAGTCCAATCCATGAAATGAGAATAAATGAGTTGATGTCAAACATGTCATAGAATCCTTTGATCGAAGGTCAATGATGCGACCTGTCGTCGAAGGCGAGAAACCTTCCATTAGGGCATGCAGATTCCAAGGTACTGATGATTTCTAGATCATCTTTCTAGATAATGACTTGAAGTCGATAGAAAGAGATTTGTCGTAGGCAAGCCCACAACACAAAATCATAGATCAAGTTTTGAAGAAATATATTTGGCAAGGACTAACTCAGGGATGGTCAAAATGGATGACAGATATTTTGCAAATGAATGGTTTATTTGAATTGACCTCTTGAACACATAATGACACTACAGATGGTTTGGTGACAATTGACCCAAAGCTAATACCCAGAAACTGGCTGAAAACTTTCAATATGGTTTGATTAACTATTCGGCAAAGGATTTCCCTATCTAGGTAAACAAAAAGTGTCGTGTTCAAGAGTGGTTGACTGCTTTTCTAAAACACAAAGTGTAACAAACAAGTTCGTTTTCTCTCTTTTCCCCCACCAGTTCTGGCAAGTACCTCTTTATTTTTGACAAGCTTGAGGAGGATAACATTTTCTTGTTTATAAGCTCATCCTTCGGATGAGTCCAACTTAGTTTAAAATTAGAACCCTAAGAAGGAGTGGTTCGTTCCTGTTTAAATTGAACAGGTCCTTTACTGTTAAATTTTAACGAGTCCAGTATAGAAAAAACTCGGTGTTTTTCAATTTTAGGGAGTCAGAAGAAAAACTTAAGAAAACTCCATGGGTGTCCTTCTTCGTAAATTTGTGTCCCTCAAGCTCGAAAAAAGTATAAAATAATACTTGAGAGAACCACTTGACCATTACGTTCAAGGAGTACTTTTCATAATTAGTGGTTCCGATCTGAAAAAGTAAAAAAGCAATCGAAGACACGTCGTTTTATAACCAATATCGAACTTGAAACGACAAAAGTCCGGCGGTATTTTCATGTTTATACGGTCAGAAAAGAGTCGTAAGTGGACTGTATTTTTAATTATATTTAACGAGTTAAAAAGGGAAAACCTCAGCAATCTTTTCATATTTTACGAGTCAAAAAAGAGCTTAAAAAGGACCCCAATGTTTTGTTTTTTTATAAATTTTGGAAGAGTTCAAAAAAGTGAAAAAGTATGCTCTTTGTTGAAAATGATCAATTCTCCTCAAAAAATCCAATATTCTGCACAAAAACTCAAAACATTACTCATACCTATTTAAAATAAATAAAAATGTATCAAAAATTTACACTTTTAAAGTAAAAAATAAATAAATTAAAAATTCATTTATTCAAAAAAGCTTATAAAAAGGGCTTTTGTAAATTCATTTTTACTGTTTGATTTCAGAGTGAGAAGTGAGAGCTTTTGGGTAAGAAAATTCCTGTGAAGATTTCAAAGTCTGTTTGTTGGAATCGAAAACCATCAACTCCAGGTAATCCACATCTTCCCTATCTTGCATTTCAATCATTTACATTTCGTTTTTAGGCTTTAAAATTGATTTTTTAAGGAGAATTTGTTTTAGAAAAACGCTCGCGGGGTTCTGCAGGTGCAACATGTGACTCTTGCTGACCTTGACTTTTTTTACAAACGAAAAATTCGTGGGTCCGCACCTATTGCTTACGACGAGTGCGGACCTACGCACTGTCTGTAACCAGCGGGTGCGGACCCCGCGAAAAGGGTTTTTAAAATTTCAAATTTTTCCATTTCCGCCCAAAATTTTTTAAACTAAATTGTTCTAATATGTCTTTTTTGCAATGTAGGACATACAAAATGCTTATTTGGCGGGAACGCGAGCATGAGGATGTGGATCTTGCTGCGATAAATCATCAACCCACATTGGATGCATTGAGAGCATGCAAACTGTTTAAATTCTGGGCCATACCTGGCATGAGGGCCCAAGTAGACTTTTTGCAATGGCTAGTAGACAGGTGGAACATACAGGACCAGTGTTTCATGATTGGTGGCCACTGGCTTGAAATTGAGCTAGAGGACATATTTTTTTGACTGGTTTTCTCAAGAGAGGCAAACGATTATCTCTTTTCAGGACTAGGCCAGGTGGCTAGTCTATCGCTAATCTCTGATTAGATTTTTGCGATGATCAAACAGAGGACAAACGGATTGATATAAAAACTGTCGCCCATCCTAAACTTAAGGTTATTGCGTTCACTGTCACCAAACTATGTGGGAGTGTAGCATTGCATGTAGCTACCGGATCCCAGATGTGAATGGCAGTAGATTGTTTTCGAGGTACCATCTTCAACTGGTGCAAAGCTGTGTTGGTGAATGTAAAAGGCCAACTGACTAGAGAAAAGAATGGACAACTAAAAAACTTTGGATACAGTTTCTTGGTTGTGAGCTTTGGTCTAGAGAGGGTCCCTATGGTGGTCCCACAGCAGCTTTCTGTTGAGGCTGGTCTTTCTCGAGAGCCTAGGATAATGCATTGGGTTGCAGTGATGGCTCGTCATCTTGAGGAGGGTTCCGAGGTTGTTTGATTTTCGCCTGAGTATTTTCATTGGTCGACAAACCAACTTTTTGTGATTTAGGATTTTCCATATGTTGGGATGGATTATCGCGGTGATCCAGACATGACTCTTCCACCAGGAGAGCAGTGGGATGATTCAGGTAAAATCATTTTCCACACTTTCTAAGTTTTCTAATTTTTTTTTTTGTTTTTTAAATCATCCAAAACTGATAACAAAAAGTTTTAAATGCAGATGTGGGTCGACGACGACCAGCCACTCTCCAGCCTTATGAGAGGAGACACCTAGCTACAGTAGTACAGGCCCCACAAGACCAATCTACAGAGACCCTGATCGAATTGGAGAATCATCTAGAGCATTTGACAGGAGATATTCCAGAGACTGGCATAGATGATATTCCTCTTAGGTTACATCGATATGTGATTAGGGTCTGAGGACCTTTTAGGAGGTTCCTTTGTAGGGTGGCCCGAGTTGTGGTTTCTTATCGTGACCATAACCAGGGATAGGATGATCACTTTTGTAGACTCATACGACATTTTATGTCTTTTTGTACTATCATTTTTGCTGATCATAAGGTGTTTTTCAACCTATGATCGAAGACGATGTATATTTGACACACTTCTATGCTATGATATATCACTATTACTGGCTATCTTGTATAACATGTTATGGAATGTTTTTAAATTTACTGTTTTGATTATTACAAATGTCTATTTAACATTCAAGAAGCAACTGCATCTGCTAATGTATTTAAATATCTTGGAATATGCTGATATTCAATGTAGTCAAATTCACATTCCAAGAGACAAACTCTCAAAAATAATATTAATAACACTGGATTTCCAATTCGACCTATGAATACCAATGATTCGTCGGATCATAGTGACTAGAACCTTATTGATAGCTTCTACCAGAGCATTAGTCTGTGGGTAATATGGAGTAGAACTATCGTGACGCAAGCCAAATTGATTTGTCAGTTCAGTCATCATGATGTTTCGAAAATGAATTCCATGATCAGTAATAATAGCTTTAGGAACACCGAATCTAGCAATTATATGATTGAAAATGAAAATTGCAGTAGTTTTGTCATCTGCTGAAAATGTAGGCATCACCTCAGCCCACTTAGTAAAATAATATACCGCAAGGATGATATACGCATGCCCCCCGTCCGAGTGAGGGTTACATGTAATAAAGTCGATATCCCACTTTGCAAAAAGACCGACAATAATTATAGGGTGGAGAGGAGCGGGTGGAGCACGCATCTTACGATAAAAAATTTGACAATTGTGGCATTTTCGGACTGCATAAATACAATCTTTGAATAAGGATGGCCAGAAATAACTAGCGCGCAATATCTTTTGGGTTGTAGCATACCCAGACATATGACCGCCACATGCTACAAAGCGACACTCATTTAGAACCTTTTCAACTTCTTCATGAGTTAGACAACGTCGGAAAATAGAATCCGCCCCATGAAGATAGAGTGTATCTCCAATAATATTGTATTGTTGGGATTGGAAATGTATTTTCCATCACTGAGATCGTGAGATTTTAGGCCGAAAGGATTGGGTTTGGAGGTAAACAATAATATCTCCAAACCATGGATCAAGAGTACTGATAAGAAACAAGGACTCATCCGCAATGGGTTCTTCTGCCACAGTTTCAGTATCAGTACACGGGAAATCACACATCAGTTCTGCAAAAACCAAAGATTTCTTTGCCTTTGATTTTTTAAATTCCAAGTCAAATTCCTGTAGGATAACTATCCATTTGGAATACTTTCCCCCTAGCAATTGTTTGGTCAAAATATACATCATAGGGTTACAGTCCGAAATTACCATGGTTTTGTGCAATAAGATGTAGTGACAAAATCTTCGGACAACTTGAACAGCTGCCAAGGCAAATTTCTCCACATGCGAATATTTAAGCTCAGTCGGATTCAAAGTTCGACTAAGATAGTAAATCACATGTTCACTGTTGAATTCATCTTCCTGAACTAAAACCATTCTAATGGTGGAATGAGAAGCGGCGAGTTACAAAAAGTAATCTTGGTTGTAATTGGGAGGATACAATAATGGTGCATGGGTCAACGCGTGTTTAAGTGCATCAAAAGATTTGTCAGCTATCTCAACCCAAAAGAATGGAGTATTTTGTTTCAACAACTTGGTAAAACCTTTCGTTATTTTGGCGTAGTTAGGAATGAAACGACGTAAAAAGTTTGTTTTCCCTTGCAAACTTTGGAGTTGGCGAAGAGTCGAAGGAGGAGGTAATTTGACAATAGCTTCAACCTTCGAGGGATCGACATGAATGCCAACTTTTGAAATGATAAATCCCAGTAAACGACCCGTTTCTATACAAAAAACACATTTGTGTGGATTCAACCTAATTCTATAATGCCTACATCTCATAAAGATTGCTCGTAAATGAGCGAGATGATCGGCTCTACGTAATGAATGGGCAGGTAAATCATCGAGATAAGTCTGCACAATGTTCTTGATGTCATGAAATGCGTAAGACATAGCCTGTTGAAAAGTTGCTCCATCGTTCTTCAATCCAAAAGGTAATTTGCAAAAAGAAAATGTCCCCCATGTACAAATGAAAGCCATTTTTGGTTGATCGGCAGGGAGTATGTTGATTTGATTGTAACTGGAAAAACCATCCATAAAGGAGAACATTTCACTGCCGGCACAATCATCTATAATTTGATCGATATAGGGGGTTGGATAATTGTCTTTAGGACAAGCTCGATTAATATCCCTATAATCGATACATATTCTTATCGTTCCTTTTTTTTGTTAACAGGAACAATATTCGATACCCAATCCATTAAAGAGATTAGATAAATGAACCTGCTTGAAGTAATTTCTCAACTTCATCTTTAATAGGACCAGCTTTTCTCGGATGTATCTGACGCAAATGTTGCCGGATAGGTTTAGCATCTGGGTAAGTTTAAATTTCATGGACAACAATTGATGGATCGATTCCTGGCATTTCTTCATATGACCAGGCAAACACGTCGCAGAGTTCTTGAAATAGGGCTTTAGAAGTTTGGATTTCATTATTTGTACAGGAAACACCTATATGGATGTTTTCAATAATTCTGGGTTTAACTGAAATGTTAATAGGAACCGTTCGAGAGATATTTCCCAAATTTAACTCAGAATCAGGATGATGCAATGGATTCTATGGTTCTTTGACATAGTCAGGGGTAAAGATAGATGAAAAATCATTTTCAAAATGATCAAGCTCAGGTAAAAATGAAGATCAATGATGAATATCTTCCCATGGTAAATCATCAACAGACAAAAGTTCACAAATCTACTCATCAGTATGAACATGATCAGAAAATGTTGTTGAAGCTGAGGTTGATATTGAAAGTGATTCCCCATAGACCACATTCATTAGATCAGTTTCGGTTGAACAAGAGTCAGAAAACGACTGTACAACCTGATATGCAATTTCAAAGGGACTCAAAGGCATCGCGTTACCAAATGAAACCACCTCAGAATCAGAAGGTACGATCCAAGGATCATCAAAAGCAATAGTGTTCGATGAAATCATATGAATAGTTGCAATAGAAGGCGATACGTTAGGAGGAGGGAAAAAAAAAATTCCTAGTAAACTAGAATCTTTAATCAAACCTACCCCAACATCCTTGTAAGGGATAGTTGATTTACCGACATGTTGAATACTATCTGAAGAGGTTGGGTCGGATGAAAAATAAGTCAGCTGGTCTATCGTAACGATCTTTCTGTTATGAGGAAACTTGATAACCTGAAAGACCGATGAAACAATAGAAGTCATAGCATAAGACCAACTGTGACCCAAGAGAAGGTTGTAATCTAGAGGGGCATCAACCACTTCCACATCTAGATTTACAGTTTTGCCTTCAATCCCTATAGGTAAATCCTACAAAATGCCAAAAGGATGGAACCCTCGGCCATCAAAAGTGTTTAGAATCATCGGGGATTGATTGAATGTCGGAGAACCAATCGATCTCCAACATTGGATCGACATAATACATGTAGAAGCTCCCTCATCAATCACAATTTGAAAGAAAGGTCTGTTTTTTACTAACACTGGAATCTGGAAAGCCATTTGATGAGGTAGGCGAGGTGTATCATTCTCTAAATCGAAGATTATTAGGTTTGAATCCTGAATATCAACAGCTCATATAGCTAACAATAGTAATTTACACTGTGCTGGGCATGATTGCAGCACCTCCAAAGCCGACATTGCTGAAGGGGAAATAACTAAGTCTTCAACAATGTTATAATTCTGAGCAGCGCTCACATGTGGATTGAAAGCTGACTTCCGAAGTATACCTTTTGCAGGCGGTTTGATTACTAAGTCAGGTTTAGGTTTCTCAATCTGTACCGGATTAGAACCAGAAGGAATTGAAGTTGATGGGTTTGAATTAGAAGATTCTGCTTCTTTAACACCAACAAGATTTTTACTACCATAATCTTGCGATCGTGTCGCAATCCTGACATGCGACATCATCATAATGGGTTCTTCTGAGGCATTTGAGGAAGAACTGATCATTTTACTATCTTGGCTAGGAAAATGATCCTTCAAGACAACAGGTGTTTGAGAACCTTTGACGATTTTCAAAACCTCAGCTCGATGTGGGCAGTCTCTTGTGAAATGCTCCTAGTCACAAATGAGACAAGGATAACGAGGTTTACATTTCTCATCAGTAGATTCATTTTTATCTGATTTATCTTTTGAGTTTTGTTTATTTTTCTTCTTCCCCTTCTTTTTACCATCGGATTTTGATTTGGCTCTAGATGATTCTACGACATGGATATCAGCAGGAATTTCAGCGGAAGAGTTTCCTGTCGGGGAATCTGGTAAAGTTATAATAGGAGAAAATTTCTTTGAAGATTTCTTCTTGCTTTTGGTTCTAACTGAACCAATCATACCATCAGCGGCATCAGACCCTAAAGGAGCTGCAGTTATTTGATTTTGTTTCGGAAGGTCGGAGATTTTTTCGTGTAAAGTACCCGACTGTGTATAAACGAGGTCAAGGTACTGAGCTTGAGAAATTACTTGCTCTTCAGTAACAACTCCTGCCTTAGCTACATCTTCAGTGATTTTAGGTAATAATGATTTAACGAACCATTATGCTAAAATTTGATCCAGAATAAAAACTTTCACTAAACGTCATCTACGTCGCCATTCATGAATATGATCTGAAATATATGTGGACGTTGATTGTTTTAATGAAGTTAATAATTCTGTGTCATTGTCGTATCTGACAGGCAATTGAAAATAAGTTAAGAAAGAAGTGGCCAACTGACTAAAATTATAAAAAGAGCCTCGTGGTAACTCAATGTACCATTTGGCAGCAAGACCAATCAGAGTGCATTGAAAAAGACGTAAGCGAATTGAATCATTGATAATGGAATTAGATGCACACCAGAGGTGATAAGTCATCACAT
This sequence comes from Pinus taeda, assembly GCA_000404065.3. Classification (NCBI taxonomy): domain Eukaryota; kingdom Viridiplantae; phylum Streptophyta; class Pinopsida; order Pinales; family Pinaceae; genus Pinus; species Pinus taeda. The sequence continues at coordinate 190,424 of APFE031036100.1, read as the reverse complement.
GATTTGACGGATATTCTCCTGACTTATCCTCAAAATTTAGAATATCACTGGGCAACTTATTAGGCATTGGCAGCCAATATGGAAGATAGTAAATTGGATCGTTCGTGAGGCGCAACAAATCATGTAAATCCAAAGTTGCAATAAAAGGTAACTAACGGTTAGGGTCTCAAAAACCTTGGGTAACAAGACCAGCCCCAGGAGGAGGATATCCAAGATAAGCTGGAATTGTATTTGCATTAGGAATATTATATCCTCCTGGAAAACCAGAATTAACTGGAGCAAACTAGCTTCGTTGAGGTTGCTGATAAGTATATCCAGGGTACGGTTGATACTGATAAACTGGATTTTGTATAGTAGGACCAAATTGATACTGTCCTTGGTACGGTTGATAAGTGAATTGCGGTTAACTTGTGACAACCGTACTTGGACCGGGTTGTCCTACAGGGATCTGAACCGAAGTCTGAACTATAAGTCCTGACTGTGGTAAAGAGGCTTGAGGAGTTTGCACTGACATAGGAACAATAGAAACTGGAGCTACTAATACTCCAAAAACAGGTGTGGTCATTTGAACAGAAGTTGCAGTAGTTGCAGCAGCAGTTTGAGGTGGTCCTCGAGGTGAACTAGGCCCAGGATGATGAACTACACCAGGTGTAGAAGTTTGAACAGTAGGCTAGACAGGTTGTTGGTTTGGACCAGAAACCAAAGGTTGTCCAGGTTGACTTGATAAATGCACATTTGGTTGCAAATTCTGTTGAGTTTGAGATGGGTCCCACACCATGTTCATTCCGGGGTATGGACCCATAAAAGGTTGAGCATATTGAAGACCATAATCGGGTTGAGCGTAGGGCTGATAATTGAGAGGTACATTTCAAGTTCCTTGTACAAATGGTTGACCAGACGGTGGTTGGAAACCTTGAGTTGGGTACTGACCTTGAGGTTGATAACCTTGAAGCACGTACTGAAACTGGGGTTGACCTTGAGGTATATATTGATATTGGGGTTGACCTTGAGGTATGTACTGAGTCTGGGGTTGACCTTGAGGTATGTATTGTCGTGACGGTATGTACTATCCTTGAGGTTGCCCCCAGGCAGTAACTGACTACCTTGAGGTTGCCCCCCAGGAAATAATTCACTACCTTGAGGTTGCCCCCAGGCGTTAACTAACTACCTTGAGGTTGCAGATTTGGAATAGTATCAGACATCATAAGAATTTCTTCTACGCTCAACGCTTGAGTTCCGCTATTACTAGTTGATATCTCATGTTCAAATGGTTGAGGAGATGCTCCTGAAAAAGTACCAGTGAGTGACTGTCTCAACATATTCAATGGAGGATAATAACCTCTGGGTGTTGGATGAAAAGGAATTCGAGGTGGTGAAAAACTAAGACCTAGGTTTTCTAAGAAGTTTGTTAATGATACGTACCAAGCGTCACTCCTAAAAGGACTGTAGAAAATTGATTCACACTCCCTAAGTTCTAAAGTTGGTTGATTTTCAGGGAGAGTTATGTCTTTGTTTGGACTAACAAGTTCTTCAATAGAAATAAGTCCAGAAGGAAGATTTTGGGTAATGATATTTCCTACCCTGGGTGAACTAGGACCACTAGAAGTTGGAGAAGCAAATCTTGAAGATGGAGTAGCAGCAGGTTCAGTTTCAGGCTGAGAAATTTCAGGTTCTTCAGCTAATTCACTAGTAGGAGAAATACTACCAGTAACTTCGGAAAATGAAATTGGTTCAGAAATATACTCTGTTGCTTTAACTTGATAATTAGGATGAACAATTAAAGATGACTCTCCGACTTCCGGTGACCCAACTCTACTGTCACTAGGTGATACAAGAGCTCGTAGCCCTTCAAGCTGGCTTGGTGTATACTTGGGAGGTTGCCCCTGAAGTCTACGGAATTGTCTCGGTAATTCAACCACGATTAAATATTTAATTACTCATACGCAAACAAAGAAAATCTCAATAAAACCACCTAAAGTCTCTAAAGAACCAAACAATTGAATCACACGCCTAAAAAAAATCTAAGAGTTCAAACCACATGCAAACAGTAACTTTTCGTACCAAAAACACTAGTTGGTGATGAAATCCAATGTCGTAGAATTCAATATAGAAAGGGCGGTTGGAACAGTGACCCCGACAACCTGCTTAATGAAATAGACTAGAAAAATTTTCTTCACAAAGCCGTCACGAGTGAAGACAACCCCCTAGAGAGTCCAAGTGAGTCTAGTCGACCTCTGCTCCAAGTACAGTGAGACCCGTCCTTCACCGTCACCTTAGGAAATAATTTTAAGTTTATGGACACTGAGGTTACCAAAAACAACAAATACAACTGGGGGAACAGTCTACGATCTGATCTACGCACAAGGGCAGAGTAACAAAGCTCAATCCCCTTGAAGGCTCCTCGACATGATCAATCCGAGGTTCACCAACAAGTGACCCTAAGCTCCTCGACAATGGTTAATCTGAGGTTTACCATTTATAATACGCGCAAATCTTCTATCTTTCCCAATGAGACAGACTTGATTGTCTCAAAGGTTTGGACATGATCTCGTGATTGACTCCTTTAATAGAAGCTTCCTAGATTATATCAATTACAATTGGATTTATTTCCTACCGTGAGATATAGCTACTTGTTTGTTTTAACTATCTTGGAGAGTTAATTACTCCCTACTCCAAGATACTAGCCTAAGCTATATTGGTGATAAGAGCCCTAGAAAAAAAAAAAATTGTTAGATCAATTTTAATTAAGCGTTACTTTTATGGGTTGTTTCTAAAGTCAATAGGTATGGAAATGAAACTTTGATGGTGTGAAGACTCGACTCCAAAAACACTAAAAATGCACCTAAAATGATAAACAATTCGTTTTTCCTTCAATGAATTTCTAGCTAAAAGAAAGAGTTTGAGAATGCAATTCTTTGAAAAACAAATCTTTCTTTCAACATGTAAATGAAAAGAAAATCTTTTTGTCTTTTTCAATAAGAACTTAAAATGAGACTACTAATTATGCTCACAATAAATCCCTTTCTTTTTCAACACTCAAAAACTACAAAAAACAATTGTTTCAAAAGGGATTCTACAATTTCTAGAAAACACTAAAAACTACAAAAACTAATCTTGAGATCTAAAAAATTCTAAAAACCTAATGGAAATAAAAGCTCCAAATCTTTTTGAGGACATTTTACTCAGTTTTTCAGTAAACTAAGGATTAATTCGTTCAGAATAACAAATCAATCAAAAAACATCCAACCATGTTTTCTTTTATAAAAATGAAATTCAAAACTTATAACCAAGTTCGTTCAAGGATTTGCAAAGAGAAAAATAAATCTATTTCTCACCAAAGGCAGATTTCACAAACCAGTCAGATGCATCAAGAAGACAAAAAGACACGAGGGTAATCTAAGGTTTCTTATGTTTCTAATCTTTGAGTCACTACATAGAACAAGTGAAAACCAATCCAGGCATGCAAAACTTCTAAAAAATCATCTAAAAAAAAATACCAATGGAACTTACTCACAAGAGATTTTTGACAGAACACATGCAGATCTGGGTAGACACTAAAAGGCGTAAATGAAACCCAAACTTAAATGGAAGAAAACATTTCAGGTTTTTCAAAAAATTTCACAGGGTCCACAGGCTTCCAGAAGAACCAGATGTGGTACCGCTCTGTGTACTAAAGGAAAAGTGAGGAGATGCCTGCACTGTCTGTAAAAAGAAAGTGCGGTCCTTTGAAAACTTAGAAAAAAAAAAATAACCCAGATCCAAAAAACTACCCAATCCCACACACATCAAGAAAAAACCAGAAACAAGAACAAGTTTCTCAAGTCAAAGAAAAAGGAAAAACAAAAACCAAATTCAGTTCCCCAGCGGAGTCGCCAATTTATTGGCCAGATAAATCGATCTTGTGGACAAGGCCGACCTCCCTAGTATCAAAAGAGATCTAGCAACAAGCAGAACAAGCAAATCTACCTTTCTCTAAACATATTGTGATTCATAAATAAAAACTATAGAGGTGTTTAGACCTTACCTTAAGTCCAACACTAGTTTGTAGAAATCATCCTTCAACCATCCGAAAGAGTTTCCTCTTGAGAACCTGCAATCACAAACAAGCACACATCAAATAACACCTGCATAGCTAATATCATAAATCATGTTCATTATGGTGATCAAGGAATCCATAAAATAAACCATAAAACACAATTTATTGAGAAAAATAAACTTATTTGTATTAACTTTGAAATAGAAGAACTTTACAACCTTTGGTACCTTGATGTTGTACAAGCTCTTCCCAGGGTCCGAAAAAGGAATATCCTTTAATTTGACAAGCCTCACACTCTTCCAAATGAGATCAAAGAGACATGTAATCTCTCCTCACAAAAGCTCAATTAGAAAGACTAAGTTCCAACAACTTTTCACCTCAAAAATATTCAGCTTTCAACCCCTCTAGTAACCAACCCAATGTTTCATTTTATAGTGCAAAGGAAGGAGGTTACAGGTCCACCTATGAAGGGATAGAGTCTTCCTTCAAAGGGATAAGCTCCTCAAATCAAGGGGTTAGATCCTTAAGGTATGAGATGCATGAACCTTAAAGGAGCAAACTTGCCACCTCAAGGTTCCTTCTAGAAGCTTCTAGAAATGACTCAAAGTGAGTTTTTAAGAATATACTTGCGCCTTTTTTACTTTTACAAGGGTCCGCACCCATAACACAGAGACAGAGCGGTCAGGTGCATAGGGGACATGAGCTTTAGGTGCAAGACAACAGGTAATGCTAAGAGAAAGTGCAGAACCAGAGTTTTATAGACTTTTGAGGGCTTTCTCTTATTTTCAAGGCTTGATATGAAGAACTGAGGCTTAAGACTTGCAAAATAGGAAAGTATGAGTGGTAATGGACTCACATAGATTGTAGAATGTCAAGGTGACAATTTTTTGTGCAACAAACCCATCATGCATAGGCAGATTCCTTGCCTCTATTGCTACACAGCGTAGTGACTTTATCATCATGTTGCAATTTAGCGTGGTTACCTTGTGTAACCAGTTCTGCCATCGTTCTACTTCCTCGTCCGAATTCGAAGTGCAGGAGTTGTCGCACTCCCACGAAATCCTGCCATCCACTGTTGGATTCACCCAATCTTGCTCTCACGCGGTTATCTTGTAGATACAGTCGAGATTGTCATCACTATCATCATCGTGCATCAGTTCTGTGTAGCACGCTCCTTCCGCAGGGTCTAGAGGTACTACTACGCGTAGTGACTTTTTCTCAAAAATCATCTTGCGCTTCTTTAGATTTATCACTCCATTCATATCACTGGCCCACTCTATTCCCACTAGCGCGAGATAGGGATTGTTGTCATCAACAATCTCTATTACTTCGAAATCTGCAAGTGCGCTGGCACCTTCAATATCCACCGTTACTCCCTGCAATCTTCACATGGGTAAGATCTTTTGTTGGTTCACCATGCACAATTGAATAGGAAACCACTGTAACACGGGCCTGCCCATGCGCTACCATGTCTGCTTCGGTAGTACATTCACGTCCAATCCTAGATCCAGAATTACTTGATCCATTTCATACTCCCTGAGTTGTGCAGTCAATCTCATTTCCCTTCCTGTTCGTAATGTATGTTTCCCGAGCTTCCAGACTACATGTGGTTCTCCTAACCCAGTGCACCTAGTGATAAGTTACTGTAGTCCTTTCACAGCCTTGCTCTCATGTAGCAGCTTCATGCATGTCTCCAGAAAGGTAGTAAGCATTGAAGGATCCATCTCCAGTTCTAGCTTATCCTTACTACCTGAAGTGGAGGCCTCCGTGAAGCTCTTCTTAGCTTCCATGAATGTCTCCTTCGCGCGCTCCAAATCAAATTCAGGTTCCTTTGTAGGAACCTTGCAAACCCACGCACTTTCTTCAGGCTGCTTATCTTTGTTATCTCCTGTCGTGATACCGCTTTGAAGCACGATATTTACATTCGGGTCCTCTTCGCACAACTCAGACCTCATCATTTGTAGGTTTTGAGTCGAGGGAGGCTGGAGTATTCCTTTATCGCACAACCTCACTATCAGTGTAGGGCAGTCCTTCGTCTCATGATCGAACTGAGTATAATATCAACATGATGCTCTCGTTGGATTTATACAATTGAGGGCATAATGCCTCGGCCCTCTGCAATTGTAACAAATCAGCTATCCACGACCCCTTCCTGGTCCCATTCCACCTCGACCTTGTCTGCACCCCTAAAATCCAGTGTGCGCCATCCCTGTATTTTGATCGAGGGCTTGCGTTTCGGTCTATACCCTGTAGGTAGGAATTCGATCCATCATCAGTTCATAACTTTTGCAAGTGCGCTCATCATGGCCTACTGACCTGCAGAAATTATAGAACAATTGTTGGGACGTCTGTGTATACTTCTGTAATAAAGGACAATTATCTGTAGCATGTTTTCCTCCTATTTGAAAAATCGCGCACCATATTGCAGGCACCGCACTTGGTCCTAATGGTATCTCTAGTCTTAATGGCATTGGCCCTCCTCCCGCCAAGTAATTCGCGAAGACTGAACAATGGTACTTGTCATGTCCCTGTCCCTTGCATTTTATGCACCATACCTCCTCGCGCACCTCTGGGTGAGTTGTCCTGTTCTGTTTCAAACTCTGCATTTCCAGACACAAATTTTTCAGTTGTGCATGGATTTGTTGGACTCCCAAGCCAGGATCTTGTATTGAGGTCTTGTGCAGTCTCATTGCAATCTCCAAAGCTTCAGCCTGAGTGGATAACTTCTGCTGTGACAACACCGTCCTTAGATGCGGCATTAGTGACGCTACAAATGATGTGTGTTGTTGTCCATCCATCAAGGTCATGTTGGCTTCGTGAATCATACCCTTCAACCTCTGATCCAGCTCCCAGGGGATCTCACCTGGAAGCATCACGATTTCCTTAAACCTGATAATCGACTATGTCTCCGATTTTGACCTGCTAAATTCCCTGTTTAGGGCAGCTTGGATATTTTCTATCCCCACGTTTGGATTGTCATTAGAGTGCTTAATGTACCATGTCAGTGTGCAATCCTACAATGCACTTACCAGTATTTCCTTTTTTATGTTGTCATCTATTACTCCTTGCGCTTCCCATACAACTTTTACCACGAACCAAAATTGGTCCCGATCTTCGTTCCCTACACATTTGAATATCGGCAACTTTATTGTACTCGCCATATGGAACTGTGGTGGCAGAGGTGGTGTGGGCATAGATGGAGGTGACGATGGTGAAACCGGTGGAGGTGTGGGTGGGGGTGGTATGCATAGAACTTACTGCCTTATCAGACTGATCGCACTTAACAATGTAAACTTTGAAACAGGAACTGATACTGTTACCCGTTTCGTAGAGATAGAAAAAAAGTGACCTGATTTTGAAAATGGGTGATGCAGAACACACATGTTTTTTCTAGAGCATAGTTTTTGGCACTTTAATTTTTTTATGTACATTGCGTTTTAGAATGGTAGTGATTTTCATGCTGATTTAAAAAAGTGGTAATTTTGCATCAGTAAATTTAATAATTTTTGAAGTGGTCGTTTTCTTTATATTTTCTTGTTTTTATTTTAATTTTATTTTTTTTTTGTAGTGAGGTTTTTATTGTTTTGCATTTTTAAATTAGAAGGTCGATATTTTGAATTTTCGATATTCTACATATTTATACATCCTTAATTAATTTTTCAATCCACATGAAATATTTGTTTCTAAAAAACAATATTTTTTAACAATGGACATAAAAATAACCATTTTTAACATAAATATAACTAAAAAACTACACGTTTTGATAATTTTTTACTAGAATTGACATGTCAAAATCACAATTTTTATACGAAAATTTTAACTAAAAATGGTTAAATAATAGTTTTTTTTATGAATTTCATGTCCAAAAAATAATAATAATCATTTTTTTTTCAAAAAATAATGATTAACTTAAAAATTAATGCAAAAATCACATATTATAAATATTAAACACATAACAGTATCAGTTCCCATAATCAGAATTAAATAACCACCACCCGACTGCCCATGGGAGTGGCTATCCAATTCTCGGAATAGCCACGGGTGGCCGAGCGGTGACAATCTGATTCTGAGAATCAGATAGTCACTGCCCGACCACCCCCGTGGGTGGCTAGGTGGTGGCTATCCGATTCCAAGAATCGGATAGCACTACCCAGCCACCCCCATCGATGGTTGGGTGGTGGCTATCCGATTCTGAAAATCAGATAGCCACCCCATGGGCAACTGGGCGATGGCTATTCGATTCTGAGAATTGGATAGCCACCCCCATAGGCATCCGGGCGATGGCTATTCGATTCTGAAAAACAGATAGCCGCCCCCACGGGCGGTCGACCGATGGCTATTCGATTATGAGAATCAGATAACCACTCCCACCAGCGATCAGGCGATGGCTATCCGATTCTCGGAATCGGATAACCACCCCCTAACCGCCCTTGAGGTGAATATCCTCTCAGAATCGGATAGCCACTGCTCGGCCACCTTGGAATCGGATAACCACCCCCTAACCTCCCTTGAGGTGGATATCCTCTCAGAATTGGATAGCTACCGCTCGACCGCCCCCATGGGCGGCCGAGCAATGGCTATCCGATTCTGAGAATCAGATAACCACCACCTGACCACCCTCACATGCGGCTGAGTGGCTATCCGATTCCCGAGAAATCGGATAGCTCATCGCCAACCGCCCATGGGTGGCCGGGAAGTGGGCCTATTCGATCTCGGAATTGAATAGCCACCTGTCGCCGCCCGTGGGGGCGGTGGCCGATAAAATTGTTTTTTTTTAATAAAAATCATTTTTGGTTAAATATATATATATATATTAATTTTTTTTTAATTTTAATATAATTTGTAATATATATATATATATATATATATATATATATATATTTAAATAATTTTAAAAATGTTATTTTAAAAAATATCAAAAATATATTTTTGCTTTTTTTAATTTTAAATATTTTTATTTTTATAATTTTTTAAACCAAATTTAAAATCATTGTCAAATCCAATATTTAAATTTTAATATAAATTTTGAAAATGAATCTATTGTTGTTTTTTTAATATAAATTGAAAATGAAAATCTATTGTTGTTTGTTGTTGTTGTTGTTTTTTTTTTTTTTTTTTTTTTTTTTATTTTTTAATTTGAAAATATGTATTTTTTTTAAAATTTTAATTGTTTTATGGGTTTTTATTTTATTTTTAATTTCAGCGTATTTTTGTTTTTTAGGGTTTTTTGAAAATGTTTTTAATCTTAATTTTTGTAGTTTTTAATTTTTTTTTTTTGTTATTTTTCTATTTTTTATTAATCTAGTTTATTTTAATATCATTTTTTTTTTTAGTTTTTCTTAATGCTTTTTGAAAATTTCCTATTTTTACTTAATTTTATAGTATTTTTAATTTATTTTTTTCCAAATTTTTTATGGTTTACCACATTAAAAAAATGTTATTTTTTTGAAAATATGTTTTTCTTATTATTTTATATCTTTAAATTTTTTGAATTTTTAAATTCTTCTATTTTATAGGTTAATTTTGTTTTTTTGTTACGTTTTGGTATTTTTTTTTTTTAAATTTATGTTTTTTACATTGTCTTTATTTTTAATTTTATGTTTTCATTATTTTTTTGAAATTTTAATGCTTTTCGAAGTCATAACAAAATCTTTTACACCAGTATTTCAAAATGTTGAAAATTTACCCAAAAAAATGTTATTCCAGCATCAACACTTTTCGTTTTGAGGATGTTTTTTGCACAATTTTTGCACATAAAAATTCGGTTTTACTAGCATTTTTTTAAATGTTGGAAATTGACCCTAAAAAAAATTAATCATTTCATTATTAGCACTTTTCATTTTCAGGTTTTTTTTGCACAATTTTTACACAAAAAAATCGTTCTCACTGCCATTTTAATACATGTTCAAAATTGACCCTAAAAAAAAAGAAAAACCATCATTCTAGTATACACTCTTTTCATTTTTAACACTGTTTTTCATGTTTTTTTGTGGTTTTCAGGCAAAGTTCTCATTTTGAGTTTATAGTTCCCATTTCAAAGTTTTCATTTTTATATACTTTGCAAGCCATGTGATAGGCTCTCCCTCCTCAAAATTCAATTTCTCCACTCCATAGAAAATTTTAGGGGCGGCCCTTTGGCGAAATTAAGGGGTTTTAAATTTGTAGTGGGTGAATATTTTGTATCATAGTACATTTTTACAAATCACCTCAAATAGCCCACCTTATTTTAAGGGAGAGGG
>APFE031036100.1:150541-180129 GCA_000404065.3 Pinus taeda | reverse complement strand
ATTTTTTTTTTTTTTTTTGAGTTTTTCTTAATGCTTTTTTAGAATTTCCTATATTTACTTAATTTCCTATTTTTACTTAATTTCATCATTCCATTATTAGCACTTTTCATTTTTAGGCCAGTTTTGGCACAATTTTTGCACAAAAGATTCGTTGTCACTGCCATTTTTAAAACATGTTCAAAATTGAACCTAAGAAAAAAACCCAGCGTTCTAGTATACACACTTTGTTTTTAGCACTGGTTTTCATGTTTTTTCGGGGTTTTTTGGGCAGAGTTCTCATTTTGAGTTTATAATTCCCGTTTCAAAGTTACATTGTTGCTTCTCGGAGGAACTTTCATGAGCTCTTCCTCGCTTTATCGCGGAGGTGAAATCAAGGGACTAGTCTCTAATTCTTCGCTACTTCCGTTTATGTAGATATTCCCACTTCGCGTAGCCCCAAACATCAATTTATTCGCATAACCCGCTTTTCACACAGTAGCATTTTAATCTAGGTATTCAAAGATTTAATGTACTTACCTCAAGGTCCTTTGAGGAAATGTCGTTCCACCTCGCTATAGCTCACTGACGTATCTACCGTGAACTTGGTGATAAACCCTCCTATAATCTGAGCGAGCCAATGGTCCACAACGTGCGTGATCTTATTTTTCGATGTTTCTAGTCTACGCACCATCTCTGGAGTCCACACAATTGGTTTGTCGAGCCTACACCTTCCCTGACTATCTACTAGCTTCACGATCCACTTGTACAACTTAGAGGGGAAGGATGCAAAGAAAATCTCGTGGATTTCCGTATACACTTAGCGCTCTAACCACTGTTCCTTCGATACTTCGCGGATTCCTATTTTCCTGCGCCGCGAACTTGTGAATCTTTTTGTCCAGCCACTTTTCAATTTATTTCTTTGTTAGATTCTAGTGACATGACATCAGATATCCCTTATGCAGATCCCGGTCCCGAGAACGGAACCATTTGTTGGCTTGTTGTGGCCTGACCCAGGTTTACAGGTGATTTAGCCAAACAAATCCAGGTACTACTGGCCCTTTCAGCAACAGTCCGTGGAGCGCGGACTGAGGTCTCATCCGAAGTAGTATAGGAGGGTGGTAGAACCAAGTTTCCACACCCTGGAGGTGTCTGATGAGTTCAAGTGGTCCGCAGTTCGACTCTGCACGCACGTCGCTATGCGCACTTACCCGTACCTCGCAGGTTGAGATGCTGCCTTCGCGCAACCCTAATCAGGGGCCAAACATTGTTATTACCCAAGTCCTTACAAGTAATCTAATATTAGTTGATTAACTTAGCTTAATTGTATGCTTTCAGTGATATTTAACAATATTCACAATTCATACAAGTGCGCGCAGTAAATAAACAATATAATTGCAATTCATATCCAACAGATAATAACCCAAGAACATACACACGGATTAGGATAAAACTTCACTTTATTATTCTCTTCCTTCGGTTACAGACTCTACTTCACCTTGTGCACTCAGCTGTAGGGGTCCGCGCACTCAGCTGCAAACTCTACTATGCCTCTGCGCACTTAGCTACAGAACCTCTTCCTACTCTACAACCCAAGACACACTTAGACTCTTGCTCTATGCTTCTACTTTGCTATCTCATCCTATCCATTAGATTGATGTTTTTACAACTTAGAGCCTCACTCTATTTATACAATCCCATGGTCCGTGGACCATGGGTAGGCCGACATTACATTAAAAACTTAGGGCGGATATCCCTATGACTCTAACATACATGTCGCGCTCCGCGCCCACAATTCATGGAGTCTTTACAACCATATCAACTCAAAACTTGGGCTTTGAGCCCCACAACATGCAATGGGGGGATTCCATGCCCAACAAGTCCCAGAGCAGAGTTCCTTGTCTTGTGTCAAGCTCGTTAAAAAATGAAACAAGGAATCTGAGTAGAGTTCCTTGTCTTGTGTCAAGTTTGTTAAAAAATAAAACAAGGAATCTGAGTAGAGTTCCTTGTCTTGTGTCAAACTCATTAAGAAAAAAAACAATGTCTCCTAGAGAAAATTTCCAATTCGAGTCTTTGATTAGATCTCGTAAAATCCCAGTCGAGTCTTTCACTTGATCTCGTAAATGAACCTTCATTCCATCCACCTGATAGCCACGAGTATTCTACTTAGGTGAATGTAATGAAGCTTGGGGGGCATGCACCTAGAATCGAGTTATCATATTGGGGGCATGTAAACGAATCTCAAGCATAGTTTTTCGTTTCAAGCTTGTGTAAAAATGAAACTGAATCCAAGCATAGTTTTTTCATTTCAAGCTTGTGTAAACATGAAACTAAATCCAAGCATAGTTCCCTATGGTTCAAGCTTGTGTAAAAATGAACCCATCTCCATTTTAACCCTCGTGATTGCCATTCTATTAGCCTCTTTCGTCAGATGAGCCTTGGTTTTTCTCCTTCTGTTGTCATTATCTACTTGGTCGACATACACTTCCACTTGGTTGTTTTACCCTTTTTTGAGGAACAGTTGTAATGAGTGGTCTTATTAGCCAGTCTCTTCGCATAAATCAACATGTTTTGAGAAGTTCCAACATCACTGGAACCAATCGCTATCCTAGACACCACTTGTTCCTCAAAGTGGAGTCCTCTTTAAGGTATTTTCAGATTCTTGAACTATGAAAAGATTGTCGAGCGATTGTCCTTTTTAGCTCATTAATGGATTGGAAACATGTTGGCTTATTGGGGCATGACCAAGGTTCAGAGTTAAGTTAGCTAAACAAATTCTGGTACTACTGGCCCTTTCGGCAATAGTCTGAAGAGTGTGGACAGAGGTCTCACTCGAAGTAGTATGGAGGCGTGCTAGAACTAGGTTTCCGCACCCTGGAGATGTCTAATGAGTTCAAGCGGTTCACGGTTTGACCCAGCACACACTTTCCCATACTTCGCAGCCCAATATACTGCCTTCACATAGCCCTACCTAGGGGTTGAATGTCGTGCTCTGCGTTATTTCCCAAGACCTCAATGGTATTCCAACGTTAGTTAATTAACTTTGCCTACTTGAGTGCTTTAAGTATACTTAGCGATATAAACCATTCATACAGGTGTGCATAGTAAATAAACAGTATATTTGCAAATTATATCAAACATGCATTAACCCAAGAACACATAAACAAAATTATATCAAATATTCTATTTATTGATTCCTTCCTCATTACAAACTTGACTCCACCCTACACACTCAGCTGCAGGGGTCCGCGCACTCAGCTACAGGCTACTAGGCCTCTGCGCACTTAGCTACAAAGCCTTCTCCTATTTTACAACCCAAAGACACACTTTACACTTTGACTCAGTCACTTAGACTTGTTCCTACTTCTCTACTCTTACATCTACTTATAGCCTCGCTCTATTTATACAATCCCATGGTCCGCGAACCATGGGTAGGTCTATCTAGCTGACATTACATTACAAAACTAGGGTGGGCAACCCTGTGACTCTATCATACTTTTGTGCCCCACGCCCGCAATTCACGGAGCTTTACAACAATATTCGGTCAAAACTTGCGCTTTGAGCCCCAAAACATGCCTTGGGGGGGATTCCATGCCCAACAAGCCCCCAACACAAACATCGTGACTCGCCCTCGAGTCACTCTGTCGGTGCAATGATCGTTGCGCAGAGTCCCTCCAACTATTCTCGAACTACACGAAGGTTAGTAGCGCACTAAGCTGTTGCTTGCTGGATCTGTTGCATACACTATTCCGAGACCTCTATGTCGGGAGTGCTTCTCTACATCCGTATTGATATCTACTGCATATGTTTATAGTCCCACGCCTTTGTCTGGATCCTTAGAGCATGAAGACTGTGGTTCAACCAACTAGTCAGATAGCCGGCCCACTCGTGTAGGGCTTCAAGCGGCTGCCATTCACTTTGCCTGGGAAAGGTTCTCCATTTAGTTTGACTAGCTGAACCGCGCCTCCGTCTGTGACCTCCTTAACCACATATGGTCCCAGCCAATGCATTCTAAACTTTCCTAGGAATTTTTCAAACTTACTGTCATACAAGAGCACTAAGTCATTTACCTTGAAGGTGCGCAACTTAATATGGCGATCGTGCCAGGTCTTTTCACGCTGCTTTTGTACCTGCTGATGAAAACCAGCCAATAACCATTCCTCCTCCAGTTCTTCCAATTGCACGAGCCTTTCTTCCAGAGCTTCGCGGTCCGTCATACCTGTGAGCGCTGCTATGCACAGAATAGGTACAATATAATCCATCGGCATGACAACTTCCATGCCATAAACTAAATGGAAAGCTGTTTGTCCCATCAATTTCTTACACATTGTCCTATAAGCCCATAGTACTGCAGGTACGCATAGGTCCTAGTTAGAGCATCGAACCACTGTTGTTCCGGCACTTCTCTCTCAAATTTGTTCAGGAAATCATCCACCTCCGTCAACCCGTCATACATAGGCAGAACTCTTACCTCTGTTTCCACGCAGCGTAGTGACCTTATCATGATGTTGCAGTTGAGCGTGGTTACCTTGTGTAACCTGTTCTGCCATCGTTCTATTTCTTCGTCTGAATCTGAGGTGCGGGAGCTTTCACGCTCCCATGAGAGTCTTCCATCCATTGTTGGATTTACCTAGTCCTTCTCCCATGTGGTTATCTTGTAGATAAAGTCTAGATCATCATCGCTATCGTAGTCGCGCACTTGCTCTATGTAGCGCGATTCGTCTGCAGGGTCTAAAGGTACCACTACACGTAGTGACTTCTTCTCGTAAATCATCTTGTGTTTTTTTAGATTTATCACTCCATTCATGTAAGTGGCCCAATCTATTACCAATAGTGCGGGATAGGTATTGTTGTCATCAACAATCTCTATCACTTCGAAATCTGCAAGTGCACTCGCACCTTCGATATCTACCGTTATTCCCTGCAACCTTCACAATTGAATAGGAGACCATTGCAGCACAGGCCTGCCCATGTGCTCCCATGTCTGCTTTAGCAGGATGTTCATGTCTGATCCTAGATCAAAAATCACTTGATCCATTTTATACTCCCCGATCTGCGCGGTCATTCTCATCTCTCTTCCTGTTCACATTGTGTGCTTCCCGAACTTCTGGACTACGCGCGGTTCCCCTGGCGTGGTTCTAGCACATCTAGTCATGAGTTCTTGCAATCCCTTCATAGCTTTTCTGTCACACAACAGCTTCATGCATGTCTCCAAAAATGTAGTGAACATTGATGGATCCATTTCCAATTCCAGTTTGTCTTTACTTCCTGAAGTGGAGGCCTCCATGAAGCTCTTCTTAGCTTCCATGAATGTCTCCTTAGCGCACTCTAAATTAAATTCTGGTTCCTTTGTTGGAGCCTTGCAAACCCAGGCACTCTCTTCAGGCTACTTGTCCTTGTCATCCCCCATCGTAATGTCGCTTCGGAGCATGATATTTACATTCGGGTCTTCCTCGCGCGACTTAGACCTCATCATTTGCAAGTTCTGGGTTGGGGGGGTTTGGAGTGCTCCTTTATTGCACAACCTTGCTATCAGTGTGGGATAGTCCTCTGTCTCATGATCAAACTAGGTATAATATAAGCATGATGGTCTCATCGGATTTGTACAATCACAGGCATAATTCCCTAGCCCTCCGCAATTGTAACAAATCAGCTGGCCGTAACCTCTTCCTAGTCCCATTCCACCTTGACCTCGTCCGTGCCCCTGAAATCTAGTGCGCACCATCCCTGCATTTTGATCGAGGGCTTGTGTTTCAGTCTAAACTCTGTAGGTAGGAGTCTGATCCATCATTAGTTCATAACTTCTACAGGTACACTCATCTTGGCCTACTGACCTACAGAAATTACATAATAACTCCTGAGAATTTTGTGTATACTTCTGTAATAGATGGTAGTTATCTATAGCATGCTTCCCTCCTATCTAAAAAATTTACGCACCATAATGTAGGCACCGCGCTCAGTCCTGCTTGTGCCTCTGGTCTCAATGGCATTGTTCCTCCTCCTGCCAAGTAGTTCACGAAGACTGGACAATGGTCCTTGTCATGTCCCTAGACTTTGCACTTTACGCACCATACCTCCTCACGTGCTTCTAGGCGAGCTGTCATATCTTGTTTCAAACTCTGCATCTCAAGGCACAAGTTTTTCAACTGCGCGTGGATCTATTGAACTCCCAAGTTAGGATCTTGTATCAGGGTCTCGTGTAGTCTCATCGCGATCTCTAAGGCCTCGGCCTCAGTGGTTAGCTTCTGTTGTGACAAGGCATTCCTTAGATGCGGCATTAGCGATGCTACGAACCATGTGCAGTGTTGTCTATCTGTCAAGGTCATACTGGCTTCATGAATTGTACACTTCGGTCTCTGATCCAACTCCCAGGGGGTCTCGCCTAGAAGCATCGTGATTTCCTTAAATCCAATGATCGACTGTGTCTCTGATTTTGGCCTGCTAAATTCCTTGTTTAGCGCAGCTTGGATATCCGTGATCCCTGCGTTCGGATTGTCATTGGAATGCTTAATGTACCAAGTTAGTGTGCGATTTTGCAAAGCACTGACCAGCGTTGCTTTCTTTACATTATCATCCTTGAATCCCTGCACTTCCCATACAGCCCTTACCACAAACAAAAACTAGTTCGGGTCTTCATTCCGTACTCCTTTGAACACTGGCAACTTTATCACACTTTCCATATTGAACTGTGGTGGTGGTGGAGGCGCTGTGGGCGAAGCCGGGGGTGAAGGTGGTGAAATTGGCAGTGGTGTAGGTGGAAGTGGTATGAGTGGAATTCACCGTTTTATCAAACTGATCGCACTTCTTAGTGAAACCTTCGCGAGCTTTTCCTCACTTTCTCGTGGAGGTGAAATCAAGGGGCTAGTTTCTAGTTCTGCACTACCTTCGTTTCTGTAGATCCTCCCACTTCGCCTAGCCCCAAACATCAATTTATTCGCATAATCCACTTTTCACACAGTAGGATTTTAATCCAAGTGTTCAAAGATTTAACGTACTTACCTCATGATATTTTGAGGAAGCGTTGTTCTGCCTCGTTATAGCTAACTGAAGTATCTACCACGAACTCGGTGATAAATCCCCCTATAATTTGATCGAGCCAATGATCCACATCGGGCGCGATCTTATCTTCCGATGCTTCCGATCTGCGCACCAACTCTAGAGTCCACACAATAGGTTTGTCGAGCCTACACCTTCCCTGACTGTCTGCTAGCTTCGCGATCTACTCATACAACTTAGAGGGGAAGGATGCAAAGAAAATTTCATGTATTTCCATATATAAGTAGCAATCTAACCACCTTTCCTTTGATACTCGCAGATTCCTGTTTTCCTGCACCGCAAACTCATGATTCTTTCTATCCAACCACTCTTTAATTCCTTTCTTTGTCAGATTTTATTGATACGACATCAGACATCTCTATGCAGATCCCTAACCCAACAACATAACCATTTGTTAGCTTATTGGGGCCTGACCCAGGTTCAGAGTTAAGCTAGCAAAACAAATCCCAGTACTACTGGCCCTTTCGGCAATAGTTCGCGGAGCTCAGACTGAGGTCTCACTCGAAGTAGTATGGGGGGGTGCTAGAACCAGGTTTCCGCACCCTGGAGATTTCTGATGAGTTCAAGTGGTCCACGGTTTGACCCTGCATGCAAGTTGCTTCGCACACTTTCCTATACTTCACAGCCCGATATACTGCCTTTGTGCAGCACTACCGAGGGGTTGAATGTAACGCTCTATTTTATTTCCCAAGACCTCAGTGGTATTGCAACATTAGTTAATTAAGTTTGCCTACTTGAGTGCTTTAATTATACTTAGCAATATAAACCATTCATACAGGTGCACGCATTAAATAAACAATATATTTGAAAATTATATCAAACATGCATTAACCCAAGAACAGATACACATAATTATATCAAAGCTTCTCTTTATTAATTCCTTCCTCGGTTACAGACTCGACTCCACCCTGCGCACTCAGCGGTAGGGCTCCGCACACTCAACTGCGGACTACTAGGCCTCTGCGCACTCAGCTGCAGAGCCTTCTGCTATTCTATGACCCAAAGACACACTTTACACTTCGAATTGATCACTTAGACTTGTTCCTACTTCTCTACTCTTCTATCTGCTTAGAGCCTCTCTCTATTTATACAATTCCATGGTCTGCGGACCATGGGTAGGTCTATCTAGCCGACATTACATTACAAAACTAGGGTAGAAAATCCTGTGACTCTATCATACTTGTTAGCCCCTTAATTTTCTCTATTTTTGCCATTTTCCCCTTCCTAAATCATAACCATTTATCACTATTTTACCTCTCTTATACACCCTCATATTGCACTGGTCCAAGAATGGTGACATATTTCATATGCACTTTATTTTTCATATTTTTAACTTAACTTAGCACTAATTAATTATTTATTACATGATTTCTTGCTTATAATCACTCTTTGTAACTTATCAATATCTCCAATGTTTATTTGGTAGTCAAATTACTTACTATGACCACTGATCCTAGTCCAGGATCGTATCTTGCACCGGTGCCAGCACAACAAATCCTTGCAGTAAATCTGACCCACCTTGATCACCGCCTCGTTTTGATCAGCTTCAGCCACGACAGCAAGATCAATCTAAAGGCAACCGAGCTTCAGCCAGGACAGCAAGATCGATCCAAAGGCAACCAAGATCGAATTTATGAAGAACGGATAGCAGGAGATTGGCTATGGCCAGTTTTGTTAAACTGTCTAATTTTGAAGGATGAGAAGCTAAATTCTACATATGGTTATGTAATTGGTTAAATTATATTTTTGGCCTTTGGCCAAAGATCTATATAATGAAGAATGTACATAGGACGAAATATTTTTGGATAGAAGTTTTGTAAGAACAGAGACACAACCAAAGAGGTGGTAACAGGTTGTTGTATTTTGTTATCGCCCAAATCACGCATGTATTTGCCTCAGTGAATTAATAGAAAGGGAGCTCCAACTCATGTTTTATAAATTGCATTTCTATGTTTGACAACTGATGAATTGATTAAATTACTGAGAAGCATTTCTATTTGAAAGGGAAACGCATTGGTTGGCTAGGGCCCAGCCAACCCAGCACGTTTACCCTATTTCGTGTTTCTTGTAATTTGTGTTTATGTTGTTAAGTGTGATTTAATTTCAAGCACATGCATTCCTGTCTAAGTGAAAGCGGATCTGTTGTGTGAATTAGCTAAATTTCCTTTTCCTACACCTGATTTCGGATTGGTTTTCCTGCCTGGTCTAGTTAGGAGAAATAAACCTGCACCAGTGCACATTGGTGTGCTACTCCTTAACCTGCACCTGATTTCAGATTGGTTTTCCCGCCTGGTCCAAGCAGGAGAAATAAACCTGCACCAGTGCATGTTGGTGTGCTATTCCTTTTCTGTAGTTATGTTTGGTTGGTTTTCCCCGCCTGGTCCAAGCAGGAGAAATGAACCTGCACCAGTGCATGTTGGTGTGATGGAGCAAGCCTTTCTAGTTTACTTCCCACAATTTTCTTGCTTTCATTAAACACTTTATGACAGGATAAATGTATATGGATTGTTTCTTTATTTCTGCACTATGTCAAAATCAGAAACATTCATTTTTATGTGTGCAATTTGATTTCATAGTATAATAGCACTTGCAGTAACTAATCACTTATTTTAAGAATTAAATGCTAAGTGCAAGAAGCTCTTATTTGGCGCAATAACTGGTTTCTTGCCACGAAACCTGAGTGCTTTGAACCTGAAAAAGTTCAAGCTCTTGCAGGAAGTAAAACGCCGTTATTAAAGACACCATTTATACCCTCTACATATATCTATGTTCCTGCACTAGTGCAAGCAGACTGCGATAGTGCAGGATAGATTAGTGCAAGAAGGAAATCTCTAAAGGAGTAGGTTTAAAGGGCCCATCTGATGAGACTGTTAAGTTTCTTTGCTAAATAAAAACACACACTTAGTAGTTAATCAATAGTTAGCTAGAGAGATTTCCCCTTTATTTCTAAATCCCTTTTGCAAATGCATTCTTCCTTGTTCCAGTCTTAGATTATTTTGATGGTTCAAGTTGCCTTTTTCTCTTTTTAGTTTGATTCTACAATCTTTCCTTTAAAGAAAGTAGGGATTTATATTAGAAATATTCATACCATCTCTGGCATTGCATGTGCTTCGTCTCTAAGTTTACGGGTCCCCCGGGTTGACAATTTAAGTGTTGAGGAGTTTGCTTAAGTGTAATTCCTACGCCCAACATTTTGGCGCCGTTGCGGGGGAGGTGATTTGATTTGGTAAGAATTTTCTGATTATATAATAGAGGTAATTTTTCCTTTATTTTTGCAGTATTGTTTGGAAACGCTTCTTTGAAGGAATTTTATTGGTGTTGATTGATTTCTAACAGCATTTTTATTATAAGTTGTTTTGTTATTTTTCATTCTTTTTTGAAATGAATGCTTAGAAAAGGTAAGGGTTCAAAGCCAACTAAGGGCCGATAGAATTCTGAAAACAATTCTCATATTGGGTCTCCTTCTGTGAGCACGAAGCCCCAATCCAATTCAAACCCATCACACAGGAACAGTCCACCTGGATTCTAGTGACAACAGCTCAGGTGTGGTTTAGTCTATTGGGAGCAAAAGGGAAACAATGGCAGATCATGAAGATCATGTGGAAGGGACTAGTGAAAACCAAGTAAGTAGGGAACAATCCACTTTTGTGTTTCCAATTGTGGACCCTGATACTGTAGCGCAAATGAAGAATATTTCACCAACAACTCTCCCTCATTTCCATGGTAAATTTCATGAAGATCCTGACTCTTTTTTATTCGAGTTTAATATTTTTTGTAGAAGTTATGATTGTTCAACTGACACTCAGAAGCTAAGATTGTTTCTTGTTACTCTCAAGGACTCAACTCTATGCTAGTTTATGGGGTTAGGAGGAAACACTATAGCCTCTTGGGATCAGATGAAGAGAGTGTTTTTATCTAAATGTCAAGAATATTGCAAAACTCGGGACATGCAGGATGAGATTTTTACAATCATACAGGATGATGATGAAACTCTTGAAGATTACCTAGAAATATTTCTGTATATTTTACAAAGGTCGAAACTTAAGCTTGATTCCAGTACCATTAGAACCTTTTTCTTAAGAGGACTTACTAATAATGCTAGAAATAATTTAAATCTGTTAGGACAAGGTGATATTTCTCAACAAACTTTTGAACAAATTTGTGAATTATGCAAGAAATTTTCAAGAAATCAATATAGATCCGGTAGAGGAAATCGAAACAGAAGTAGAAAAAATTAATCTATTGATGCTATGATTATTGGACTAGAAAATAAAATGAAAACATGAAAATTGATAAAATGAATACTGTTACCAAACAGTTGGACTCTTTAAAATTTCAGTGAAAACTCATTAAGGAACAAGAGTCATTATGTATTTTCTGTCCTAAATGTAGTGACAATAATCCTCCTAAAGAGTGTCCTCTTAATTTGAAAGAAACTAATAAGTGTGCTATTTGTACAGAAGACCATGTCACAGAAAAATGTTCCTCTATAGCAGGACTTAAAGCTGTATTTACAGGGGGACAACCTGAAGCTGAATACTTGTATGCTATGGGAGCAAAAAGAAATTGGGCTCAGGTAGGTGCAGGTATGGCTCCTGAGTTTTCTCCACACTATTTTAGTTATAATTCACATGCATATTCTTATCCTAACACTAATCAGCAGTGGAAATATGGGAACCAATATTAGCATGGGAAACCTTCTCAACCATGGCAATAAGGTTGGAGAAGGCCAACTCACTCTCCATATTCCTACCAGCCACCCATGTAGTCATATACATCTACACATACACCTTATTCAATGCCTCAACTTCTGAGTCAGTCTACTCCACCATTACCTTTACCTCCACCTTTTCGACCTCCTCAGTTCCCTGCTCAACCCATGCCCAATCCTAACAATAATAAACCAGTGAAAATGATCTATGTAACAAACCAACCTTTATTCGAGTACAGGTCTATTCCAGTTGGGGTTCATGATATTCAATTAAGATCGAGAAGGATTGTAACATCAGAAAATCAGAAGCAACCTAGAGTGATTGTTGAAGAGAAAGAAGAAGAGGAAACTCTTAATCATTCTCCAAAAGCAGTCACTAAGCAACCCTTACCCTCTAAATCCTTGCCATCTTCTTCCAACTAGCCTCCCTTCCCAGAGAGGCTGGTAATGGAAAGAAGTGAGCCTATTTATGAGACTAGCTTGGCATCAGAGCTTCAGAATCTTTTCATTAAGATACCTCTGCACCAAGCCATCAAAGAGATCTGCATTTGTACCAAGATTATTAAGGAATTTTGTCTCAAGAAATCTGGGAGGAAGAGATTGGAACCCCAAACCATTCAATTTGTTGGTAGAGAAACAGAGTTGATGACGGGATGTGTGTCTATTGAAAAATATACTGATCCTGAAAACCCTGTTGTCTCAGTTCAGATTGGTAATGTCCTTGTCTCTAATGTTCTTATAGAACTAGGGGCAGCCATTAATGTCATGACTAAGCAACCCATGGATCAACTTTGGTTATCTCATCTTCACCCTACTCCCACTGTGCTTGAATTAGTGGATAGATCTAAAATTAAGATAGAAGGAGTATTGGACAATGTGATCATCTCATTACATTATTGGGAATATCCTATTGATTTCATTGTGCTTCAGCCAAAGAACCTAGTAGGAGGACATCCCTTGATCTTGGGTCGACCATGGCTTGCTACAGTCGATGCCTATATTGGATGTCGCTCCGATGATATGTATATTTCGCATGGAGATTCTAGGAAGAAAGTTACCTTGTACCCCCCCGCCAGATCCATTCAGGACCTTCGAGATACTTTATGGTTGGATCAAAGCAGTGATGAGAAGACTCAACCCATTTCTCTTACCCATCATTATACTGGGTCTTCACAAGAAGATGAGATTCAAGATTTCCTGAATAATCTAGACACTATGCCTAATTTAGAGCTATTGAGCCAGATTTTCAACCTAGATTTTCAAGATAATCATGATTCTCATTCTTCTGTACCATTGCATTTGACCACCCCCTTGAGTACTCCTGAGCCTGATACTACTCTTATTGAGATTAGCCCCAGTAAATCTTTGTATATTAGTTCAGATTTAGACTCATCTCACCAAGAGTAGCTTGTGAATTTGTTGCAAAACCATCTTAGTGCCTTTGCATGGGGGTATCAAGATATGAAGGGTATTCCTCCTGAAACTTGTACACATCATATCTATATTCAGGAAGGTGCCCGACCTGTCCGACAACCCCAAAGGCGAATGAATCCAGCTCTAAGAGATATTGTGAAGGAAGAAGTACAAAAACTCTTGGATGTCGTTTTTATCTATCCTATTTCCGATAGTTAGTGGGTCTCTCCATTAGTGCTAGTACCTAAGAAAGATGGAAGATGGCGTATTTGTATTGATTATAGAGAATTAAACAAAGCCACTCTCAAAGATTACTTCCCTCTCCCTTTCATTGACTAGGTGATTAATACCCTTGTAGGAAAGAAATATTTTTCCTTTTTGGATGGCTTCAGTGGCTATAACCAGATACAGATTGCACCTGAAGATCAGGATAAAACTACTTTTACATGTCCATGGGTTACATTTGCTTATAGAGTGCTTCCCTTTGGTTTATGTAATGCCCCGACTACCTTTCAAAGGGAATTCCTGGCCATTTTTGCTGATCTAGAATTTGTAGAAATTTATATGGATGACTTTTCTGTGTTTGGTGATTCTTTTTAGGAAGCTCTCAAAAATCTAGAAAAAATACTTCTTCGTTGTCAGGAAGCCCATCTCACCTTGAGTGACAAGAAATGTAGATTAATGTGCAAAACAGGAGTGGTACTTGGCCATTTGATTTCTGGTAAAGGGATCCAGGTTGATCCAACAAAGATTGAAATCATTCTGCATCTTCCTGCACCCAAAACTCAAATGGAAGTAAGCGATTTTTTAGGACATGCTGGTTATTATAGGAGATTCATTGAAAAAATTTCTAAGATAGCTGCCCCTCTTTTCCGACTTCTAGCTAAGGATTGTGAATTTTCTTGCACCACAACTTTCCAACAGTCTTTTGAAACATTGAATGAAAAGTTAGTACATGCACTAGTTTTGAGAGGTCCTAACTGGTCCCTGGCTTTTCACATTTCCTCTGATGCTTCAGATTTGGCTATTGGCGTAGCTTTAGGACAAGAGGAAAATAAACAATCCTATGTTGTTTATTATATTAGTAAGAATTTGTCTTCCACTTAATTAAATTATACAGTTACAGAGAAAGAGTTTTTAGCTGCAATTTTTGCATTTAATAAGTTCAGACACTATATTACAGGATATGAAGTATTTGTGCATACTGATCATTCCGCGATCAAATATTTGATGAACAATCCATTAACTAGTGGTAGAGGGACTAGGTGGTTACTATTATTGCAGGAATTTAATATTACTATTGTTGATAGACCAAGAAATTCTAATGTTGTAGCAGATTTTCTTTCTAGATTAGATAATCCTAGTGAAGCAACTCCTGTTAATGATGATTTTCTGGATGAACATCTTTTTTCTATGTCAACAGATTCCTTGTGGTTTGCTGACATTGATAATTACTTGGTTACTGGGAAAACACCACCCCACTTGTCCGCTCGTGAAAAGTGGAGTATTGTTCAAAAAAGTGCTGCATATTCCTGGATTCAAGGAGATCTCTTTTACACTGCTCCAGATCTGATTATCCGTAGGTGTGTAAGAGAGGAGGAAGTGATTGAAATCTGCTCATGATGAACCTTGTGGAGGCCACTTTGCTGATAAGCGAACTGCACATAAAGTATTGCGTGCTAGTTACTTTTGGCCTTCCTTGTTTAAGGATGCCAAACAGTATGTTAGGCATTGTGATAGCTGTCAGCAAATGGGCCAGCCTAATCAAACCAATGAAATACCTTTATGCCCCCAAGTTATGATTGAGCCATTTGAAAAATGGGCTATTGATTTTATAGGGCCAATAAATCCAACATCATTAAGTAAAAAACATATCTTGGTTTGTATAGATTTTGTTACGAAATGGGTAGAAGCTAAAGCTGTTTCTTTTGCTACATAAAAAGTTGTTGTTGATTTTATTTTTACTGAAATCTTTACTAGATTTGGTGTGCCTAGAGAAATTGTTTCTGAAAATGGTCTGCAATTTATTTCTAATCTGGTATAGGGTGTGATGGAGCAATATAAGATCGGCACAGGAAATCCACCCTGTATCACCCGCAAGAAAATGACCAGGTGGAATCCACAAACAAAGTGATCAAGTCCATTCTTACAAAGACAGTAATATGCATCAGAAACACTGGGCTGAAAGATTCCCAGAGGCTTTGTGGGCATACAAAACCGCTTGGAGAAATAGCACAGTACATACACCATATGAGCTCATATATGGCAAACAAGTTCTGTTACCAATTGAATTCCAGATCAAAAATTTCGGAACTGCAGTTCAGTTAGGACTAGATCTCTTTGAGGCACAACAACAACGTCTTCTCCAATTAAATGAGTAAGATGAATTTCGTAGGGATGTTGTTCATCGGAACATACTAATTCAGCAGCGACGCAAAAGGTGGCATGACAAGTCTATTCAGAAAAAATAAATTCCAACCAGGTGATTGGGTTCTCCTTTATGATTCTAGATTTAAAATATTTAAAGGGAAATTCCATACACATTGGATGGGACCTTATGAAGTGATCCGAGTATTCGAGAATGGAGCAGTAGAAGTTAAAACTATTGATGGACAAAATTTTGTATTCTTGGTAAATGGACACAGGTTAAAGAAGTATTTTCAGCCACCGATCAGGAAAGATTTTACACAAAAAGTCCAACAGAAATTCAGGATGGTAGTGGTGAATGGTAATACCAACCTTTTGAAAACATGAATTCTTCTTCTTCTTAAAAAAAAAAGTAAAGAAAAAAATATTTTCCTGTAATTATGAAAATCAGTTTGCTGACATGATTGCAGAAGGATCAACCTGAAAACCAGCTTGCTGGCAGGAAGATCAAAATTTTCTAATAAAAAGAAAATGTTACTTGATCTTTAGATATGCTAGCGACCACCAAGTAAAATCAGGTTGAGAAAAATGAACCTTTATACAATTGGGGTAATTAGCATGGATATTTTTATTCAAGTAATGCTTAATTTTCACTGCAGTTATTTTTTCTTGCATAAGTGTAGGCAGACCTTCCAGAAAATTTTCTACCTTTCTTCATATTCCACTTCCATAATATTCCCTTAGTTTTCTTCTTCAATCCCAAAATGATTAACCTTCCCATATTCTTCTAAATTTACCCTATCCACTTCGAAAAAATCCAACTTTACCCTTGAATTATTTTCCCTATCCCACTTCTATTTATTCCCTCTTTTGGTACTATTCCTAGAATCCCTATAACAGAATTCCTTCCCATTCTGAAATTTCCCTTTTTCCACTTCTTTATTACCTCATGAATTCATTGCAGGATCTCGCGCACAAAGAGAAAAAGGATATGCTATGAAGCATCAAGAAAGGGCGAAGCAAATTTCCAGTATAAGTTGAGGAAGTCATGTGAAAGTCCAGCCTATATTTTATTTAAATTCTCTATTTTTAGATATTATGCTTGCACTAGTGCAAGCATGTTGTCTTATGTGATAAAGAAAGTAGAATGGTACTAGCACAATAGCATAATTTAAGCGGTGCAAATAGATCAGTGCAAGCATGCACCCTGTCAGAAACATATTACAAGTTATTCTTTTCATAGCATATGGCATAGAAAAGTGGTTATCATGAAAATTTATATGAAGTCCTTTCACTTAGCCGACGAGTACTTGTGCTATCATACTAACTAGGAGAAAATTATTTAAAGTACAAGGTGTTTTTAAGTTAGAAATCATGATCATTTTTTTATGCATGCAAAGTTATTTTTTGAATTATGAAGGAATGCAAAAGTGTTTAACCATTGCTTGGACATAATTGCCCCTCTCTGCCATAATCCTAGATGTCCTTCACTCATAAATGATTACCTCACCTAGTTGTTAAAACGTCGCTGCAAGTACCAATCCGACCTGATCTCAAAGTTGTCGTGCATCTACGGCGAATGAACGGGTGATAAGATGGAAAGGATGGTGGACAATTGGATCCATATTTATAAGAACCAATTCTCCCGGTGTTGCATGTAAAATTCTCGACTGTTCATAGCCGTTAAGCAGCGATGCCTTCTGTTCAAAATGAACCCTCATCTCTCAGTAGGGTAGAATAGACCATTGAATATCGCAATAGTCTTGCACTATTGCAAGACTCGGGCTTTCTTCAGTTCTTGCAAAAGTTTGATAGGCACGATAAAGAAGTGGCTTTACAGTTTGCCAGAAGTTTTAGAAACGACCGAGTGAAAATTGGGCCTCTCAAATTTAATGTCATAGAAGAATTTATAGCAGCAGTGACAGGCTTGGAAAATACTAGTGAGCAGTGGTTTAAAAATCAGAAACTATAAAGGAAGCGATGGCAGCATTTCGTTGTCAACAAGAAGATAGAGGTAGACTAGAAGGTAGGAGTTCCACGCAGTGCCCTGCTGGGATAGTGGAAAGACATCCTTTTCATCCTACAGAAGTTTGTAACTCCGAGGGAAGATACACCCGCACTTTGGTATATCATTTTAGGATGTTGCAGCATTTTGAAGCCGGCCGGCATGTCTGGTGGAGGATGAATTTCCCCTATTTTTTGCTTAAGAGCTTGGAAAAAATGGCCAAAGGTGTGCAGGGCGGATAGTAAGACCAGGCCGACACGAAGCTATATAGCACGACCTGATAAAAATTTTGGTCTTGAAATAGCTAGAAGTTAAAGGCATGACATGGGAGGTGCTGTTAAAATAGCTGCATAAAGAGACAACTGCTGGAAAGGAGACAGAGGACCTTGCCAGCACAAGAAAGGGCCCAAGTAAAAATGAAAAAGGGAGTCCTTCTTGCACCAGTGCAAAAATGAAATGATCGAAAAAATCAACAGAAGAAAAGGCCCCATCTTCAAATAAGAAGACAACTAGCGCACCTGCTGAAGAGACTCCTTCTACGCCACCAGTACAGGCACAAACCCCCGAAAATGACAACCTGTCAGTCCTTGCGGATGCAACAAAATTTGCAAAGGTCGAAGATGATGCTCTGTTGGCCGATTTCATTAAAAAGCCCCAGAAAAAGAATAAAGTGTCTGATGCAACCAAAGAACCACAGTCCCCATAGGGCCTTGAATCCCCTCCTGCACTAGTACAAGAAGAAGCACTAGTACAAGAAGAAGAACTGGAAAAAGAAGCAGAAAAAGAAGAGTCAGAAGAAGAAGAAGTAGGAGGAGAAGAACCAGAGGACGAAGAAGTAGAAGAAGAAGAAGAAGAAGAAGCAGGAGGAGAAGAATCCGAAGAAGAAGAGGCAGAACCCAAAGAAGAAGAAGCAGAAGGAGGGGTACAAGAAGAAGAACCAGAAAAATAAGAACCAAAGGAGGAAGAACCAGAAGAAGAATAACCAGAGGAGGAAGAACCAAAAGAAGAAGGACCAAAGGAAGAAGAGTTTCCTGATGTAACCATGAGGGATATTGAGGTCCCTGAGGAAGACACGGCCCCTACCGAAACAGAAAAAAGAAAAATAATTGGTAACTTCTGCTGCTCGGGTAGATCAAATAGAGCTTCAAGTACAGAACTTAGAACAGCTTATAGCTAAAGCGTAGGAGGATAAAGAACGGAGTAGTGGAGAATTGACGGCAGAGATCTAGAAAAAGAAAAGAGAATTTAAAGTCTGGAAGTATCGAGATGCGCAATGTTTCAAGCGACTTAAAAAGGTGACAAAGAAACTAAAGAACATCATAAAGAAGAAGTTGGAAACCTTGCAGGATGATGACAGTATGCCAAAGCAGGATTGAGATGGAATGCTCAAAGTTTTGAAGTTTCTTGCAGAGGTAAAGAGTTGTGTGATGACACACAACAGTTTAGGGATGGGAGTATGTTAGCCCCCTAATTTTCTCTCTTTTTTCCATTTTCCCCTTCCTAAATCATAACCATTTACCGTTGTTTTACCTCTCTTATACACCCTCATCTTGCACTAGTCCAAGAACGGTGACATATTTCGTATGCACTTTATTTTTCATATTTTTAACTTAACTTAGCACTAATTAATTATTTATTACATGATTTCTTGCTTATAATAACTCTTTGTAACTTATTTATACCTCCAATGTTTATTTGGTAGTCAAAGTACTTACCGTGACCGTTGATCCTGGTGCAGGATCAGATCTTGCACCAATGCCAGCATAGCAAATCCTTGCAACAGATCTGACCCTCCTTGATCACCGCATCATTTTGATCAGCTTCAGCCACGATAGCAAGATCGATCTAAAGGCAGCCGAGCTTTAGCCACGATAGCAAGATCAATCCAAAGGCAACCAAGACCGAATTTATGAAGAATGAACAATTGGAGATTGGCTATGGCGAGTTTTGTTAAACTATCTAATTTTGAAGGCTGAGAAGCTAAATTCTGCATATGGTTATGTAATTGGTTAAATGATATTTTTGGCCTTCAGCCAAAGATCTATATAATGAAGAATGTAAATAGGATGAGATAGTTTTGGATAGAAGTTTTGTATAGAATAGAGACATAGCTAGAGAGGCAGTAACAGGTTGTTGTATTTTGTTATCACCCAAATCTGGGCTAGACTATGTATTCATGCATGTATTTGCCTTAGTGAATTAATAGAAAGGGAGCTCCACCTCATGTTTTATAAATTGCATTTCTGTGTTTGAAAGCTGATGAATTGATTAAAGTACTAAGCAACATTTTTATTTGAAAGGGAAACGCGTTGGTTAGCTAGGGCCCAGCCAACCCAGCACGTTTACCCTATTTCATGTTTCTTGTAATTTGTGTTTATTTTGTTAAGTGTGATTTAATTTCAAGCACATGCACTCCTGTCTAAGTGAAAGTGGATCCGTTGTGTGAAGTAGCTGAATTTCCTTTTCCTGCACCTGATTTCGGATTGGTTTTCCCTCCTGGTCCAAGCAAGAGAAATAAACCTGCACCAGTGCATGTTGGTGTGCTATTCCTTTTTCTGCACCTAATTTCGGATTGGTTTTCCCGCCTGGTCCAAGCAGGAGAAATAAACCTGCACCAGTGCACGTTGGTGTGCTATTCATTTTCTACAGTTCTGTTTGGTTTGTTTTCCCTGCGTGGTCTAAGCAGGAGAAATGAACCTGCACCAATGCATGTTGGTGTGATGCAACAAGCCTTTCTAGTTTACTTCCCGCAATTTTGTTGTTTTCATTAAACACTTTATGACATGATACATGTATATGGATTGTTTCTTTATTTCTACACTCTGTCAAAATCAGAAACATTCATTTTTATGTGTGCAATTTGATTTCACAGTATAATAGCACTTCCAGTAACTAAGCACTTATTTTAAGAATTAAATGCTAAGTGCAAGAAGCTCTGATCTGGTGCAAGAATTGGTTTCCTTCCATGGGATCTGAGTGCTTTGAACCTGAAAAAGTTTAGGCCCTTGTAGGAAGTAAAACGCCTTTAGTAAAGACACCATTTATACCCTCTTCATAAATCTTTGTTCTTGCACTAGTGAAAGCAGACTGTGATAGTGCAAGACAGATTAGTGCAAGAAGGAAATCTCTAAAGGAGCAGGTTTAAAGGGCCCATCCGATGAGACTGCTAAGTGTCTCTGCTAAAGAAAAACACACACTCAGTAGTTAATCAATAGTTAGCTAGAGTGATTGCCCCTTTATTTCTAAATCCCTTTCGCAAATGCATTCTTCCTTGTTCCAGTCTTAGATTATTTTGATGGTTCAAGTTGTCTTTTTCTCTTTTTAGTTTGATTCTACAATATTTCCTTTAAATAAAGTAGAGATTTATATTAGAAATATTCATACCATCTCTGACATTGCCTGTGCTTCATCTCTATGTTTACGGATCCCTCGGGTTGACAATTCAAGTGTTGAGAAGTTTGCTTAAGTGTAACTCCTGCACCCAACAATACTTTCGCACCCCAGACCTACAATTCGCTGAGCTTTACAACAAGATTCGGTCAAAACTTGGGCTTTGCGCCCCAAAACATGACTTGGGGGGGCATTCCATGCCCAACAAAACGACATCTACTCAATATAAGTTTAACCCTATTCCGGACTGAGATAGATTATCTACGAAAAAGGAATACGTTAATCAAACATGGTCAATAGGTTCTCTCTTCTATTATTTTACAATTTTCAAACTTGAGAGACGAATCTATGAAAAAGAACTTGTGGAGTTTTATTTTTTTCCCTTTTCAAACTCTCTAAACATGGAAAGGATCGAGTTATCATTGTCGTTAAACTAGTTAAAACATCGAATAGCAACAAACTTGTCCATCATGACAAGGCTGAGTTTCACCTTCGCTAGACTCGTTAAAACATCACATAGTGATGGATTCACCCAAAGGGTGGAATTATACAAGAATATATTATCCTCCTCAAGCTTGATAAAAAAATAAAGAGGTACTGGTCAGCAATGACTGGGGAAAATGGGGAAAGGGGTAAGCCACTTTTATGGTAGCAGGTCACTCTTGAACATGATGCTTTCACTTCATCTCTATGACTATTTAGGTTGGGTTATCTGCTTGATGGTTATCATATCTTGGTCTATCATACCATCCATTACTTTTTTTTGGGTCAATGCTGCCAATTCGTTTAGTGTCACCGACATGTTCAAGAGAAGTCACTTAGTTAAAATTCATCCTTTGCAATACTCATAAACCTTCATTTTCATGACCGCCATTCCTGAACATTGTGTTGTCAGTCAAATTCCGTCTCCAAAATGATTACACTCGTTTCG
This sequence comes from Pinus taeda, assembly GCA_000404065.3. Lineage (NCBI taxonomy): Eukaryota > Viridiplantae > Streptophyta > Pinopsida > Pinales > Pinaceae > Pinus > Pinus taeda. The sequence continues at coordinate 158,280 of APFE031036100.1, read as the reverse complement.
TGTTGTTGATGTGGGATACATCAAGGCCCTCCTGCGATGAGTCGCTTCTTATCGACATCAGCACATTATCCAAGAAGTTGACTTAGAAACACCCTTCCAGTACCTTGAGGCTTGCATACATCAATGGCAAGTTTCTCGCTTCTGACAATAGGTTGACATCACTGGCCTTCGACTGAAAGACTTTGTATGGTGTTCGACATCAAAACATCCATTCACACCATGCAGAATGTACTTCTGTACCTTGAGGATCATTATCATTATCGGTGATTTCCCTCGTGTCTGTTTACGTCTTACATCATTGGTTGGTAATCAGATAGTGTCTTCCCATGTTTGACTTATTCACATGGTTAGACTTGTACTTGAGAGAATGATTGAATGAGATAGAAGACCCCGGATCTAGTTTCATCCATCTGGGCTGCGATTTCGAGAAAATACCAAATCATCTGTACCATGGCTTTACATTGATGGTCATCCCATCATGGGTCTATATCCGTAGATGATTGTCTATGTACTTGTAATGAAAGTTTATATGCCAAGCATGGGTATGCCTTCCCTCAACGATTCATGAGACAAAATCAAAATATAATGATATTATGTATTGTAATCAATGCAGGTCACCATCCACTTCGGAACCTCGTCATCACATCGTAAAGCATATCGATCGACATTAACATTTTCGACTTCATGCTTTAGGGGGAAGCTATTACAGATCCATTTGGGAACATCACTCCCATCATACAAATTAGTACTATTAGGGCTCATCAAACCCTAATTCAGTTGCTACATGCCCTAGACAAGTCAACACTTTGAATTCCTCCTTCCTTGACATTTTCATGGCTTGAAGGCATCCTGAAATGACTCTTAGAAGGACCAGCGCAAGTAGGACCATGCAAGGGTGCTCTGCAAAGCACTTAGGCCCACTTTTACCTACACTATGTGAGATTGAGCGAATTCCAAATAGGATTATGGGAATATTTTTATCTTCTAGAGCCTCTAGAGGATTCCCACACTTATCATCTCCTATGAGCTCGAAAATGAATGAGGAATGAGTTAAATAACCTCCTATCCTCTCATCCATTCCTCCATGGAAACTAACTCTAAGTTTGGAAGGCCATTCAATACCCTCATTTATGACAAAAGCTCCTCCATCTTCCTATAAATTGAGCACTCATCTAAGTGATCAAGGGCTGGAATTTGAGAATTTGTAAGGAGATACTATTGGTGTGAGGATTGAGATTGTAAGTAAGTAGTGTTATGCTGCTGGAGTGTTGTTCTATTGATGTGATGTTGGTTGGAACCCAAGTTGGAAGAGTGAGAATGAATCAGACTTCATGGTTGTAATTCTTCCTTCTACTTAATAAAGTTGTTTACACCTTTTTCCATATGCTTATCTTGATATATGATGTTTATATGTGTGAATGTATCTGATTACATTTACTTATATTCGATAGATCTCTTGCTTTTATTTGTTCTCTATCTTTTGTTTATGCTCGTTGGTACTTTTTGAGTGAGTTAGGTTAGAGAAGGAGCAAAGGGAGCCATACAAAGGAGACAAAAGGAAAGCAAAAGAAAAAGTAGGTCCTTTGATTCCCTTGTCTTACTTATCGTTTATAGAAAAAGGATAAGTGCTTTAAATATGTTGTTCTAGGTATAAATACCTACCTAGGGAATTAGTATTTATTCATAGATGCAAAATTCCTCATAACACAGTCTGCTACTGCACTATCCACCGCCGCTACTGCTTCTGTGATAGTGGTCGCCCATTGTTCCTTCACTTATAGCGGAGTTGAAGGCTGGGCCTTCAACTGTAACTCCGTGATTTGCAGGTTCAACTCCAACTGAACCCTCGCCATCTCAGTATGAGTGTCGTGCACCCCTGTGGCTAGCTTGCGGATGCGTACCTCGACTGCCTCCTCCTCCAGAATGGCCAACTCTAGGACCATTTGGCATGCCTCCTCAATGACCTGCATAATGCACTTGCTCTGATTGGTCGCCTTAGTCTCAGCGACGATAGCAAAATCTCGTTGTAGTTCCATATGCTCATTGTTGGTCCATTGTTAACTAATCACCTAGAGGGCACGGTGCTCACAGACCCTTAGTTCTGCAATCACTCCATCCTGTGAGAGGTGGAGTGCTTCACGCGGGATCACTACTAGGTTCAACCCTACTCCCTTTAGGGCACTGACAGTGGGCCTATCAACCTCATTCTCTATGGTTAGTGCTCCATGAGGAAGCACGATCACGTTGGAGGCCTTCGCGTGCAACATATCAGGAGCCTCTGAAGTGCCAATAGCCAGGTTGGTAGACACCGTGCCAGCCTATGATGCACGGGTCTACAGCTCTTGCAACCCTGTATGGATAGCCCCCAACATGATCTGTTGTTTCTGCTCAAATTGTTGCAGGGCCTCCGTGGTGACATCCCTCACTGTGTCACCGATATCATGCAAGTTGCCTTCTGTTAGCGTAATAGGGTCCAGTGATGTCTTGGTAGGCTTTGATTTCTTTCTGGACCCTATTTTCTCCTACTCCCTTGGGTGCTTAATGCGGGAAAATGTCTCTTGAGGGTCCGCGTCGTGCTATTTTGTATCCTCCTCTATCTCAGGTGAAGGCGACCTTGTGCCTTTGTCAGAGCCCTGCTCTGTCCCACATGTCTACTTCGCTGTCTATTACACATCCTCACGCTCTGCCTAGGCCTTATCAGCAGCCTGCTTCTTCCTCTTTTCGACCAACTGAATCATCTTTAGCTTGGCCTCCTCCTTCTTCTTCTGCATGACGGACTTGCTCCCTCCCACTGCCAAGTCCGTTGTAGAGTGCCACTCTACTGGCCATTGATCAAGTACTACATCAATGCCGTCATCCGTTACCAGGTAAGGCAAGTCGTACAATTTATGCGCAGGGTCCTTCCGCTCCCTGATGGATACACGATGGAAGTCGGATTTAAATTCAGCGCAACCCTGCAAGTTGGCGTACACCGTAGGAGACAATTGTGGCTTGTGATTGATGGCCATTTGGATATTCATATCCATCAAGATCAAAAAGATCTTGTTGTTCTTGACTCACTGTGCATCCTTTGTCACCCACAGTGAAGTGTACTTCGCTGCTTCTGGGAGGTCTAGCACGACCGGAGGGAACTGGTTGTCCTTTGGTAGCTCCCACACTACTAGCACAATTGACAACAAGAACCATGCATAGTGGAACGTCTTGCTGAGCTCCTGCGCTTTGCGGTAGTTCATGAGGAACTCTCCATGAAGGTAGTCCAACCATTTTAACTGGACTCCTTCAGCTATTAAGAAATTTATGGCAAAGAGATAAATTATTATTGCGCTTTACTGAGATTTATGGAGAGGAATGACAAAATAACCAACAATAATACACATAATATTTATCTAGGAAAACCCAAATCCGGGGAAAAACCCAACCCAATGAGATCTCATTAGCATGGCCAAAACCTTAGCCAATTCGGCCAAGTGAACCTTCACCGCTCACCTCCAAGCCTACATTACAGTGAAGTACTCCTAGCCTTTTATAGGCTCCATTACATGCAATACTACAGACCATAATACCATTGGTACACTATACCATGTGCCCAGAACCACTACTATTTAACCAGGTCAACGTTGACTCAAACCCTGAGTCAATTTTACCTAAAAATTCCCCCCTTAAACTTGACTTGGGGTTCCTTGACTAAATCTAGCCAAAACCTACTAAGTGAGACAATCCCGCTCACTCTAGCCCTTACCCCCTTCAATTTTTTTACTCAGTATTTGTTAACCCGACATCCCCCTATTACTTAGGTCTAACCCAAACATTACCAATAATTACCCAGGGGTACGCATGCCTTACCATGTCTTACAACAGTATGCCCATTTACATTCAAATTAAAAATTTCACTCCATTAAAATATTTTTTTTGCTTACCCTTGTTGTTGTCTTTGTACATATGACATCAATGTCCATATAAAAAGAACCCATCTACCGAATTACATGGGTCACCAGCCATTGTAACCACGAGTTATCTAGGCATTCTTTTTAAGTACATGGTTCATCAATTTATTAATCCACATGCACATATCCTCCTCATCTAGTGAATCTCTCATGACGGAATAGTGTGCAACTTTGCTTCATAATCTATGGCTTTTGATCTAGATTTGGAAGCAAAACTCAATTATCTATTTATCCACCAGGCCAATACAAACCCTTGGCAACAAAAAAATTCCTTCTAAATCCAATTTAGCTCTGACACCAGTTGTTAAGAAATTTATGGCAGAGAGATAAATTATTACTACAATTTACTAAGATTTACATAGAGGAATAATAAAATAACCAACAACAATACACATAAATATTATACACACAATATTTATCTAGGAAAGCCCCAAATCCATGGAAAAACCCAACCCAATGAGATCTCATTAGCATTGGCCAAAACCTTGGCCAATTTGGCCAAGTGAGCCTTCACCACTCACCTTCAGGCCTACATTACAATGAAGTATTCCCAACCTTTTATAGGCTCCATTACATGCAATACCACAGACCATAATACCATTGGTACACTATACCATGTGCCCAAAACCACTACTATTTAACCAGGTCAACCTTGACTCAAACTCTGAGTCAATTTTACTTAACATCAGTGCACTGGGTTGCTAGTGCGATGACAGGCACTGGCACCTCATCGATGCAACACTTCCTCATCACCTCCCCTACTAGGATCTATGTGGATACCTTCACAGCAGGGTCACAGATGATGGATATAGCATATCCACATGACTTCGTCACCAGTTTAAAATTTTCCTTCATAGACTCTGTGAGGGCCTGTTCACCGTCTTTTCTGCCAAATATCATGGTCAGATTCTCTCCTGTATACGGCAATCGTGTTATCTGGTGAATCAATCTATCCATGATGAGTAATGCCTCCTCTTGCCACAGGCACCCATCATGCACCAAGCGCAGTACCTACTTGATGACCAATACTATCACCGGGGTGCGGTTGTAGTACGACACCCAAAGCAGGTTGAGCAACCCTGCCCTGTTTACTCCTTTGAACCACCTCTGTAGCTCCAATGTGATCATTCTAGTATTTGTATCAATGATGCGGCACATCATCTTCTTGGTCACCAGGTGTGGGAAAGTTTCATGGTCGGCCAATTCCTAGTCTTCAAGTTTCAGCAGCGGCACCCATGCCAAGCGCGGTCCATCAAAAACAATCTTGTTCGGCAGTGGAGGGATTTGCAAGGGGGTCTTCCTCTCATCGGTTTTCTTCGGCACCTTGGTCTTGGGATTGCACGGAGGGACATACTCAAGAAACCGAGTAATAGGGTCTACACCCTGGGCTTCAACCTCCTCCACTTCAACTCCCATATCCTTATCGTCCATCAAGATGTCTTCAATGTCTTCCTCCTCTTGCTCCAAAATTATGGCCTTTCCTTTCTCCTGTGCGGTGGTTTTTGGTGGGTTTATCCTTGGCGATGTGTGCACTAGTATGGCAGGTTGTTTTCCCTTTTAATCCTTCACGATCTCTTTGCTTGGGGTCGGCTTAGGTCTCGTCATTCTTGGTGATTTAGGGACCTCGGATAGTACCTCGGCAACCTCTACAGTAGCTACTTCTACCTCCATCTCAACTTCTGGCACCGATTCCTCTACCTCGGTATCTATAGCTTCTGTGGGTGCCGACATAATGCTTTCCAACTATTCTTGAGACATCTCTGGTAAGTTTACAAATGCAAGAGTCTCCTTCAAAGCCTCAAAGAATTCTCGGTTCATGTGTGCATGAGAGCTCAACAACTCAATTCTCAAAATGCCAAGTGTTTTTCGCTGGACTACCACTTGTAATTTATAGGGTATCTTGAATTCAAATCCAACCATTCCCCCCAAATTCGGTTCATTAATGCCAGATTCGTGGCAGATTTTCAAGGATCTGAGCCATAAATTTTGTCTTAAATGCCAGCCGTCCAATCCATTTGGCCGCACTTATACCGTCAAATCATGATCAGTGACTTTCACGGTCACTTTCCGACCGACCTATGTGATTTCTCCCTGGGTAGTGCAACTCCCTCCACGCTTGTAGGTTTTAACCCCGTACAGAAATTACCTGCATACGAATTCTAAAACATAGAAAATAAAAAATGCAAGAGCATAACACATAAAACACATATACACAGATATTTTCCCCTGGATCCCAAAACCGAGACTACCAACTTGATTTTTCATTATATTCCTTTCAATGTTACAATACATATTTATACACGTCGAAGCATCCAATACCATGGACCAAAAACCATCTTGTCCAAAACCATGGACCGAAAACCATCGTGCCCAAAACCATGTGCAAAAAATATGCACAAAACCATAGGTAGGTCTGCCCAACCTAATATAGGATCCAAAAACAAAATTTTCTTGGGCGTTGCCCTGGACCCCATAGAGGGGGCTACCTACACCCCTCAAACCCCCTATGACGCCCCCACTACGCAATCAATGCAATGAAAGGGGGGTATCTGCGCCCCCTCTAACCCCTCAGTTAACTACGTGGGCTAGTCATGGAAAGAATATAACACAACCCAACATTCTCCCACTTGTTGTTTTATTTCCACAGGGGGCCACAAGAGAGCTTAGTCATTTATCCAACCCTGCAATGCCCAATGTTTCTCTACACCAAGAGAACTTCTCAGAGCTCACAGATTTTGTCAATGCATTTGCAGTATTCTTCAAAGTGTCCACCTTTACCAGTAACACCTTTTTGTCTTCTATCATATCCCTCACAAAGTGATACTGAACATCAATGTGATTTGTCTTCGAATGATATGCAAGGTTCTTTGCCAAGAAAATTGAACTTTGGTTGTCACAGTCTATCCTTATAGATCCTTGTACTAACCCCATATTTGAACACAATCTCTGCCACCAAACTACTTCCTTGCTTGCATGAGTGGCTGCCATGTATTATGCCTTTGTAGTTGATAGTGCCACTACAGATTGTTTCTTATCCAACTAACTGCACCTCCAAATAGGTTAAACACATACCCACTTGTAAATCTTGTCTAATCCATATCTCTAGCCCAGTCTGCATCAACAAAGCCATGAATACCCAACACTTTGTCCAATCCTGATCTTCCTTGGTAGCACAAACCATAATCACTAGTGCCACACAAATACCTAAAACCCCGCTTCACTGTTGTCCTATGCTCCTTTCTTGGTTTTGACATAAACCTGCTCAATACTCCCACTGCATGTGCAATGTCTGGTCTAGTATAGACGATTGCATACATCAGGCTACTGACTACACTTGCATATGGAACACGGGACATGTCCTCTTCCTCTTCTTATGTCTTGGTACACTATTCAGTAGATAACTTTACACCTACAGGAATAGGAACCTTCACCAGTTTACTATCTTGCATATTAAATCTATGCAATATTGTCTCAACATACTTCCTCTGGTTTAACCAAAGCATCCTCTTTGCCTTATCTCTTTTAATTTCCATTACCAAAATATAGTTTGTAGAACCAAGATCTTTCATGTCGAATTTGGAGGACAATTCGGTCTTCAAATCCTGGATAATTTCTTTGTCATTTCCAACCAGAAACATATCATCCACATACAAGACCAAATAAATAACACAGTCACCAATTGATTTAAAATACACAGTGATCTACTTTTCTTCTGGTGAAGCCAAGTCCCCATATAAATGTATCAAATTTCTGATACCACATCCTTGGTGATTGTTTTAACCCATACAAAGACTT
>APFE031036100.1:111184-149572 GCA_000404065.3 Pinus taeda | reverse complement strand
CTCTAGAGACCACTAGATTTTCTGCTCCACTTTTAGGAACCACAAAACTGTTGCACCCATCAATAACAGTGCTACCTTGCAGCTTGTACAGAGTTCCAATCTGAACTCCCCGTATCAATACCAGTGCTCCCTGGACCATTTTGTAGGTATCCTTGTTGAACACTATTTTTACACCTCATCATCCAACTTGCTTACAGAAATCAAATTTCTGGCCAATGCAGGAATATGCAGAACACACATAAGTGTTCTAACCCTTCCACCTTGCAACTTCAACTTTACTTTTCCATGACCAATGATTCTAGCCTTCCTGTCATACCCCAAGAAGACATAACCACCATCATATTGCTCATACTCGCAGAACCACTCTCTATGGGGAGTGAAGTGAAAGGATGCACCTGAGTCAATCAACCATGCCTCATGATCTACATGTGTACTTGAAGAAGCCAAGTACACATCCCCACCTTCATCTAAGGTGGTTTTCACCTCTGCAGAAGGAGCATCATTAGATCCCTTTCATTTGTCAGGAGCTTTAGATTTACAGTCCCTTTTGTAGCACCCTTCCTTTACGCATTTCTAGCAAACCACCTTTACAGGTTTTCTTGGAGATTTAGATCTCCCACTCGATGACTTATTTTTGTTTCTGTTCTAGGACCATTCTCATATAGACAAGGCATCACCATTCTGTCTCTCCATATTTTTCCATCTCATCTCCTTCGTCAGCAAGGATGAGACTATTTCATCAAACTACAAGGCAGTTGCATTGTTACCTATTGCAATAACCAGACTATCCCACAAATATGGTAGAGAACACAACAAACTGATGCAATTATCTTCATCTGAAGTTTTAATATCAACAGATAATAACTAACTTACCACAGTATTAAATGTGTTCAGATGCTTTGTCACCAAATCTCCATCTTTCATCCTCAGGTTATTCATATTTTTTCGTAGGAACAGTTTATTCACCAGAGACTTAGATTGGTACAAATTCCCTAACTTGTCCCAAAAAGCCTTTGTCGTAGCTTCCCCTGATACATTCAATAATATTGAATCTAAGACACACAATTGTATTGTGCTCTTAGCCTTCTGATCCAACTTCTTCCATTCTTCATCGGACACTCCCATTGGTTTAGTAACTGGATCTGCGCGACCCACTAATCTTTATCCACAAACAGATCCTCCATCTTGAGTTTCCATAACTCGAAACTTTGACCATTAAATTTATTGATCTCTATCTTTCCACTGCTCGCCATCTTTTTTCACCACCAGAATCAATCTCGCAGATCTTCCACTGCACAGGGTCTACCACAGGCTCGAGCGAAACCCCTCAACAACAAAGATGTCCCCTTGAAGCCAAAACAACTCCGATACCAAATGTAGGTTTTAACCCTATACAGAAATTACCTACATACGAATTCTAAAACACAAAAAATAAACAACACGAGAGCATAACACATAAAACACATATACACAGAGATTTTCCCCTGAATAAAAAAACTGGGACTACCAACTTGATTTTTAATTATATTCCTTTCAATGTTACAATACATATTTATACATGCCGAAGCATCCAATACCATGGATCGAAAACCATTGCATCCAAAACGATGGACCGAAAGCCATCACGCCCAAGACCATGTGTGAAAATCATGCACAAAACAATAGGTAGGTCCGTCCAACCTAATATAGGGTCCAAAAACAAAATTTTTTGGGGTGCTACCCGGAACCCCATAGAGGGGGGCTACATACACCCCTCAAACCCCTTGTGACCCTCCCACTACGCAATCGATGCAATGAAGGGGGGGGATCCGCCCCTCCTCTAACCCCCTGGTTAACTACGTGGGCTAGTCGTGGAAAGAATATAACACAACCCAACAACACTTCCATGAACCCTGTGACACTTCCTTGCTTGACATAGTCCTCAAATCATGCAACTCCCCAATCCGGGTAGTGTAGTTTATAATTCCATGCCTCCTTTCAGCTGCCTGAAGTGCTAAGACTGTGCTACCTTCATCTAGTCACATGGTCGAATCACCGATGTATGGCTTCAAGTGACTGCCATTCACCTTCCCTGGGAAGGGTTCTCCATTCAATTTAACTAGCTGTACCACTCCTCCATCGGTAATTTCCTTAATGACATAGGGCCCTAACCAGTGCATTCTGAACTTCCCTAGAAATTTATCAAACTTGTTGTCGTATAACAAAACCATGTCATTTACCTTAAAGGTGCATAGCTTAATGTGCCGATCATGCCGTGATTTTTTGTGCTGCTTTTGGACCTGTTGGTGAGATCTAGCTAGAAATCTTTCTTCCTCAATCTCATCCAGCTCTATGAGCCTTTCCTCCAAGGCTTGCAATCCATCATACCTGTGAATGTCACTATGCGTAGACTAGGCACAATATACTCCATAGGCATTACCACTTCAACACCATAGATAAGCCTAAAGGGGGTTTGTCTAGTCAACTTTTTGCATGTCGTCTGATAAGCCCATAGTACTGCAGGTATGCATAGATCCCAATCACTTCGCTGAGAATTTCAAACCTTGGTCAGCACATTCTCCATCAATTTATTGAATGCTTCTACTATCCCGTTAGCCTGTGGGTGATAGGGCATGCTCTTCTGGTGATATACCTAAAATTCCTCCATCAGCGCATTGATCATATCATTCAGAAAGTGTGTACCACGATCACTCACCAAGATCTTTGGACAACCAAATCATGTCAGTACATGCTCAAAGAGGAACTTTGCAACACTCACGCCTGTGCAACCCTTTACAGGTTGTGCCACCACCTGAGAAGTCAAATACTCTGTCGCGGTGATAATGTACCTTGCTCCTGTTTTTCCTTGGGGCTGGATGGGTCCCACAATATCTATCGCCCATTTCTCAAAGGGTTGTAATGTCATCTATGGATTCAAATGCATCTCATCCATCCACGATGGCCTGCCAGTCCTTTGACACACATCACATGGCTTGCAATATGCTTTTGAGTCCTAATGGAGGGTTGGCCACCACAACCCTGCACATAGAATCTTCTGCGTGGTCGCTCTGCCTGCATAATGTCCTCCCACATTGCCCCCATGAGCGTCTGCGAGGATGCTTCTTCTTTCAAACTCAGGTACATATTGTCATAATATCTCATCAGACCCCATTTTGTACAAATGCCCAACAATGACAAAGAAATCTTTCGCACGCACCACTAATTCCTTCTTCTGTTGGACGATGTATCATTCTGGGGTAGTTCCCATTGTTAGGAAGTGTATTATATCCTCAAAATGGCCATCTGTGATGCGCACTGTAAATAGCTGCGCGTCAAGCAATCCTTCTTCGAAATTAGTGGGTTCTTCCCCTATTTTGATGCGCGATAGATGGTCTGGTCCTGCATTCAGTCATCCAGGCTTCACGATAACTTCAAAATCGTACTCCTAGAACAATAACATCCACCTACAGATTCTCCCCCCTTAACATAGGCTTATTGACTAGGTACTTCAGCGTGGAGTGATCTGTGTGCATCTTAAAATGGCCACCCAATAAGTAGTTCCTAAACTTCTGGAGCACATACACCATGGCTAGCCCTTCGCGCTTGGTGGTGGAATAATTCTTTTCCACCTTGGATAACCTTTAGCTTGTGAATGCAATAGGATGGTCCAAGTCTCCTCCACCAACCTATGTTAGTACTGCTCTCAGCGCTATAGACGATGCATCGACATGTACATGAATCTCCTTCTTCCAATTTGGGAAGACTAGAATTGACGCAGTGACCATCTTTTCTTTCAGTACATCCATGCTCTTCTTACAGTCCTCGTTCCAGTGAAATGTGACATCCTTTTTCAAAACGTTTCCATAGGTGTGGTGATCTGGGCATAGCCTTTGATAAACTTTCTATAGTATCCCATATGTCCTAAGGTAGCGCACAACTGTTTCACATTCCTCGGTGCTTCTAAGTTCAGTATCACCACTATCTTCACCAGATCTAACATCAGTCCGTATCTGCAAACCACATGACCTAGCAGGGTCCCAAAAGGAACAAAAAACAGACACTTCTTTAGATTGAGCGCAATCTGCTATCTTCGACAAGTATCTATCATCAGGCATAAACTAGAGACATGGCATTTCACCAGCCCAAACACAGTCCAGTCATCAAAGTATACTCCCAAGAACTTATGAATAAATTCCTTGAACACAGCTTCAACTAGATGTGAGAAGATCGTAGGCATATTCTTCAATCCAAACGGTATTATAGTGTACTAAAAACAACCCGACTCAATCACGAATGTTGTCTTGCTCCTATCCTCCAGCGAAATTTTAATCTGGTGGTACCCAGAGAACCCATCAGTGAAGGAATATGCTTCTTGGCCACCTACATTGTCCAGTGTTGGCTTGTTGGGGCCTGACCCAGGTTCAGAGTTAATTATCCAAACAAATCCCTGTAATACTGGCCCTTTTGGCAATAGTCCGCAGAGCATGAACTGAGGTCTCACTTGAAGTAGTATGGGAGGGTGCTAGAAGCAGGTTTCTGCACCCTTGATATGTCTAATGAGATTGACTGGTCTACTATTTGTCCCTGCACATAGGTTGCTTCGTGCAATTTCCTGTTCCTCGCGACCTGGTACATTGCCTTCATGTGGCCCTAACTAGGGGCTATGCCACGCTTTGCGCTATTACCCGAGATCTTATTTATCTTCCATTATTGTTTAAGCACCTTTTCCTACTTAAGTGTCTTAAGTTATATTTAACAATACAAAACATTCATATAGGTTCGCACAGTAAATAAACAATATATTTGAAAACTATATCAATCATGCATTAAACCAGGAAAAGATACACAAAATTATAGCAAAACTTCTCTTTATTGATTCTTCCAATAGTTACAAACTCGACCTGCCTTGCGCACTCAGCTGTAGGGGTCTGCGCACTCAGCTGTAGGAGTCCGTGCACTCAGCTACAGACTACTAGGCCTCTGCGCACACATCTGTAGAGCCTTCTCCTACTCTACGACCCACATACACACTTTACGCTTCGACTCAATCACTTAGACTCCTTATGCTTCTATTCCATTCGTCATTTGTTATCTTCTACACGTAGAGCCTCGCTCTATTTATACAATCCCATGGTCCCCGGACCATGGGTAGGTCTATCCAGCCGACATTACATTACAAAACTAGGGTGGAAAACCCTGTGACTCTACCATACTTTCGCCCTCAGTGCCTGCAATTCATGGAGCTTTTACAACAATATTTGGTCAAAACTTGGGCTTTAAGCCCCAAAACATGCCTTGGGGGGGATTCCATGCCCAACAGGCCCCCAATGCAAACATCATGACTCACCCTCAAGTCACTCTATCGGTGCGAAGATCTTTGTGCGAAGTCCCTCCAACTGTTCTTGAACTGTGGCAAGGTCAGTAGCACACTGAGTTGCTGCTTGCTAGATCTGCTGCATACGTTTTTCCGAGGCCTCTATTTTTGAAGTGCTTCTCTACATTAAGGCGTGCATCCCCTGCATTTTTGCGAGCTTGCCTTCGATTTCTACTATGGCAGTGAAGGCCACATCGATCCAAGGCTAAACGCGTGCCTTCAGGACTGCTTCCTTATGTCGTGTCGTGTCCACCTGTTCTTTTAGCGCTTTAGCTTGTTGCATCCATGCGAGCCTCTGAATGAGGATCATTGTTTGTGCAGTTCCTCAGATGTTGTTATACTGTTGTTGGAGTTCTTGCACCTCTGTCTCTAAACGCTAGATGTTGGGGTCCTCCTATTCCTAGGCTTCATGGAAATTCTCTAAAAACTCCCTGCAGAGGAACTCAGACCCGTTAAGCTGGACCCCCTTTGCGCACTGCTTGATGAGTGCTACCACTGGCATGGGTACTTCATCTGCGCAAAACTTGCACATAACCTTTCCTGCCAGTATTTGGGTCACCATGCGTACTGTTTTTTCCTTGATCTTGGAGATGGCGTAGCCCCTCTTCTTCTTTTCCAGCTTGTACTTTTTCTTCATGGCCTCTACAATGGCCAAGTCACTGCTCTTTCCCTCTGAGATGTCCGCGGGGTCCTCTCATTTTCAAGGAAGCTGTGATTGGGATGGGCTCCTCCAGCCACAAACACCCATCGTGCACTAGGCGGAGCAGCTGCCTGATGACGAAAATGGTTATTGGGGCACGGTGGAAATGCAGTGCCTAAAGCAAGTTCAATTGCCCAACCTTTTCCACTCTACGCAACCACTTTCACGGCTCTAGTTTTGTAACCCCTACCGTGGTGTTCTGCTTGGGCTTCATGAGGTGCCTAGTCTCAAGGTGAGAGAACTTCTCGTGGTTAGCGAGGTCCCAATCTTCGAATTTTAAGCTCAGCACCCCTCCCAGGTGCATGCCCTCAAACATATTGTTGTCTGGTAGGAGCGGGGTCTAGCATGAGCTCTTGGTCTCATCCAGGTCCTTGGGCACTTTAGCCTTTCCTTTTCACCGGGGGACATAGGTAGGCAACTTTGTCGGGGAGTGCGCAGGCTTAGTTTCCTCCTCCATGCCTTCATCCATGTCTTCGGCGATGATTAGGTCCTCCAGGTCTTCTTCTTCTTCATTGGTCTCTATGGTGATGACTTTCCCCTTCTCCTCCATTGACAGTTTGGTGTGCGGCGGGTTCCGCATGGACACACATACGGGTACCATCGCTTGTTTTTCCTTCTTGGGTCTTGGCGTGCACGGTGATTTCGGGATTTCTGCCACAATCCTGGCACCTTTAGGATCATCCCCCATAGACAGGGCCTGCGCGGCCTCTTCGATGGTCATTTTGGTTATCTCCATAACATCCTCAGTTGATTCCATCGTACTTGTCCAGAAATCTCGTACTCGTGACCTCAGGGGCTTAATCAACGCTCGACACACCACAATCATGTCTCTGCTCAATAGCTCAATTCGCAAATGACCAAGTGTTGTTTGCTGGGCAACCCTTTGTATATTATAATGCATTTTGAATTTGAATTCGACCATTCCCCCCAAATACAATTCATTAATGCTCCCTTGGTGGCAGATTTTCCCAAATCTTGCCCATAAATCGTGTCTTAAATGCCTGCCGCCCGTTCCATTTCATCTCAAGTCGACCATCCCATCATGAATAGTGGCTTCAACGGTCACTTTCTGGTCAAATCACGTAGCAGCACAGCCCCTCGTGTATGGTCGCAGACCTTGTGACTCTTTGCTTCTGCGCGCAGCTCCAACATTGCGCAACTCCTGGGACTCCCTTCTTTACTTTTATCAACCTGGTAGTTCGTAACAAACTTGGAAGCGTCGGTGCTATATGCACAAGTACTAGATCTTGCCGCAAGCTATCACTCAATTAGCTAGCACAAGTCCACTAGGAGCTTAAGCCAACTTCTATAAGCTCTTAGAAGAAGCTTGTAATTGTGATGGATGAAAGCTAACTCAACAAAGGCTAGTCTACTTGCAGAAAGAAGTGAAAAGCTGAAAGGAAATGCAAACCCTAGCAAACCCTAGTTTTACCGGCTATCCCTACTGATGCAAGAAAAGAGATGAAAGCGGTGGAAATGGATGCCATTGACTCTTAGAAATTTAAAATGCATGTGACTAAGCTACTTCTAAAGTAAAATCTGGAAAGAAACATATTTTTGTATTTTTGAGTAATCTTGTAGAATTATTATGCATGTGTTTTAACTGTTTTTTATTGTGCAGAGGTTGATTGGCGAAAGGAAATGGGAAATATATTGCGGGAGGTTGGGAAGGTGAGAAGAGGGCCTAAGGGGTCCCTAGCACTCTTCCAGAGAGTTTCACAGTGATCAGATCTCAAAAAACCGCTCAGGTGAACTTCTATAGGAAGTCTGCAGGGGTTCTACAGGAAGATCCGAAAGAGGATTTTGGATGGTTGATGGAGAAAAAAAGGTGGGAAAGTGGAAATAGAGGTTGGATAAGGATGTTAAGGGGTCTAGGACCTGGTGAATGAGGCTAAGGAGTGATTAAGGTGATTGGATTTGTTCGAGGATGGAGGGAGCAATGATGCACAAGAATGTAGAAATTAGGGCAAAGTGGGAAAATGTGGCAAATGAAGGGCAAGAATCTGAGTTAGGGGATGGAGCATGTTGTATTGATGGAGGAAGGGTAGGCAAGGAGGTATCGCAGGTGTTTTGCACGTTATTTTCCAAAACTGATCAAACGAAGACTAGCAAAACCAAAGATCTAGCTATTTGGACCTAATTTGACCTAAATACCAGAAATCATGATGGACAGAAGTTTATTGGTAGAAAATCATGTAAAAAAAATACGAAAACCAAGCAAGAACATATCTAAATATGCAATCACAACTGGTATCAACTTTTCCAACTAAAAAATCTAACACTAGCAATTGCATTGAAAGGCAAAACAGTGTTTTTGTGGCAGCAAGTATGCCTTGGTCTCAGCTCATGGTCCTAAGGAGGGAGAGATGAGATCAAGGATTGCTTGGTGGCCTTTTTGAAGGTCTTTTCTTTTACCAATCTATCAAATCAACCTGAAGCATGAAAATCTCTTTCAATCATCAAAACCAACCTAAGTAACAAAGCAAGATCTTAATCTAGATAACAGAAATTATTCTATGCATGCAACACAGACACCTAAAAGTACACAAAGGAGGTACTGGAACTTAGGTTGGGCCCAACCCCAAGAGCTACAGCCTCCTAAGGAAGATTAGAGCTGGTGCAAACCTGGATTCATCTTTATTGATCAAAAAATAATAGTTACATCCGAAACCCTGTCTACAAGAAAAAGCTCGAAAATGTGCTGATACAGAGCTACACTAAAGTGCTAACCTACTGACTAAAATCTAACTACAATCTAACTAAAATCTGGTTAACTCCTGACTAACCCCCAACTGAGGCCATAAGCCTTCTTATTTATACAAATTGAGGACCCCAACAGTCCTCGTAAACTTTAGAAACTCGGCTGCCAAAACTTGCAGTTAACAACAGTCCTACTTGACTTGCTTGGCTACCCCTTGTGCTCCGAGTTTTTGATGGAGAATTTGAGGTAAGGGCTGATAAATGAAGGGGAAACCTTCCTATAAATCCTCTCCCTTGTTCTTCCACGAATTTGGCTGCCAAGTGCTCATTAAACCTTTGATTTTTGTCTCAAAATTGATCAAAAATATGCATAAATCACACATTAGACTTTTTGGCATAATGGCTAACCCAATTCACTCTATTAGCATAAATATAATAAAAAACATGCAATAAACTAATGAAAATGTTGGATTAAGTCGAATTAGGAGGCTAAATGAGCCCATATAATTACCCATTTCTCGGGATCATCATCACTCCCTACTGAAAGTGTTGCTCATCCTTTGAGCAACTAATCTATCTCTTCATATTTGATGGCCCTGGTGGCCTCCTTATCATCCCAAGCTTCTGATGTGGTCTACTCATGTGTGCCATAAAATTTTGTCTTCTTGTCCATGTCCTTCCATTGTTCCTCCTATTCTTCTTGTTTGAGTTCTTATGCTTTTCCTGGCCTTGAAATACATGGAGGTTTGCCTTTTTCTTCTTCCTTTTTGTTTTGTAGGTGTGCTTAATGCAGCAAGCACAACCGTTGCCTCCCTTGCCAATATCTCAGGTGATTTCTCCTCTTGTTGTTCTTTTTCCTTACTTCCTATAGAAATCCCTGTGTCAACTATTTCTGTGTGTGTTGCTGAGATCTCAAGGTGTGTCTTTTGCTTTTGTTTCTGTGTGCCTGCTTTGGCTATGGCAGCCTTAATTTGGGCTTTCTTGGCCTTTTTCTTCCCAACATTTTTCCTTTTTCGCCTTCTTTATTTTTGTTGTTGTCCCCTTTTCTATCTCATGCTCAGCGGTTTTGTCAAATTCCTGTTTTTCCTTCTATTCTTCCTCTGTTTTGCCCTCTTCTTTAATGTCCTGTGCTCCCTCATCAATATTCTTCTTAATTTCTTCAATTGGCATGGTGTTGAGTTTGTGTTTTAACTAGAAAAGAAAATGCTCAGGTGGAAAAATAAAACAGTCAATCACTGAAACAGAGGATAGCTGAATTCGATTTTTTTTGAACCCAAGAAGGAATTTTTCATGTGCTCCTTACAACATCAAATAGCAGTAATTCTCCTATTTGAAAACTGTTGTCACCAAGAATTTGACTGTTTGTTTATGATTTTTTTTTATTTTTTTTTTACAGAACAGAGCCTAAGGACACATGGTCTTTTCTCAGCACATAGATAGATATGTAAATTCAGTTTTTTTTTTTCACACATAGTGTGGCCTCTACTACAGCATGTATCTTCCTTATAGGGGAAATTTTTTAAAACTGATGAGGAGATTTTGGAATGCAAAGAAAGAACTGGGTAAATTCAGTGAAATATGCAGACAATCTTTCACGGTTTGTTCAATACACACGTAGACTTTCACTCTCTTTTTTCATTCTAGTGTCGTGTTTAATTCACCACCTTGCAAAAACAAATTTGGTTTCCCCTGAACCCAAGAAGGAATTTCTCGTGTGTCCAATATCAACTAGCAAAAATTCTCTTGTTTTAAGACTGTTGTCACCCAGAACTCGACTGTTTGCTTATGAAGGGAAGAATTTTGTTTTTACAGACAGAGTATAGAGATCAAGTTTTCTTCTTAGCACACATACAGATATGCAAATTCAAAATTTTCATACACAGGCTGGCCCCCACAGCTGCATATATCTTCCCTACAAGAGAATTTTAAAAACAAGAAACGTGGAGGAGAATCTTGATGCAGAAACAACTGAGAAACCCAGTGCAATACACAAGGAAACGTTTTACTTCCAATTCACAGGTAAATTTTTCCTCTGATTTTCCAACCTGATGCCATTCAATTCACCACCTTTGCAAAACATACCATGCATAGAGGATTTTTTTCGAACCTACCTTGTTTGGAGCTCCAAATTCGATGAAGAAAAATCCTAGGCTTCCTTGCTCCTGAAAACTGTGCAGTCTTTCCTGTAGGACTCTTCCTGTAGAAGACCCCCCGGTTCCTATAGAATGTCACTGCGCTTCTGAGCGAGCCTGATACGCGGGAGATTTTTGAAAACAGGTAAAAAAAACCGGTGGAGGACGCCTGGTTAACAGTTTTTGGAGGCGGAGGACGCGTACTCCAGTCGAGGACGTTGCAAGTCCAAAATGAACAGAAGGTGGTGTGAGTTTCAGCCAAGCATCTTTTAACTGCGGCGTGATTCGTGGTGAGGGAATGAGGTGGCTGGACCGAACCGTTGATTCGACGTCACGACCATAATTTTTCTGCGTATTTCTGACCGCCATCACCTCCCCTCTGCCGTTAACCACCGCCGCCACTACTAGTTTTTAGTTTTCTTCCTGAGATGGCTGAGCACACATGTCGATTGCACCCACCAAGCGTTGTTTGAACTAGATGAGGGTGGCCAACTAGCTGGCCACTGATCTTGTTTAATCACAACCATTCCATTGTTCACGTAGTTCTTAAATTACATTCATGCAACACAGGAATGGGTTTAGTCACGTACCTAGAAGCCGAATGCGTTTACTGTGAGGTGCTATGGCCTTTCCTTCTGTTGCATGCCTTTGTTTTTGTGGATGCATGCTGGTTTGGTTGTCGATACGTGGCTATTTTTCTTGTGCAGGTATCCTTTGACTAGATCTACGCTACAGGAGTCTACTTCCACCTTTAGATTTGCACCCTCATGCTGCTGATGCTAGATTTTTGCAGGACAGCAGCTTGTTTTGGCCATACCTCCCAAACAATAGACTGGATTGATCCAAAAAAATTTGAGCATGTTTCTATCATCATTATGCACCTCCCATAGCAAAATTGTGATCAATGGATGCGCAAATTTCAAGAAAAACTAAAAATGGATGAAGGTGACAGAGGTCAATTTCTCAGAAATCATGCATAGAGGATTTCTAATGAAACAAGTTTTGAAATGGATGCACGAGTATGGAGAAAATGCAAAAATGGCTGAAGGTGATGGAGGTTGATTTCTTGGAAACCATGCACTGGAATTGGCTGAAATTGCTCGGGCATGTTGCCATAATCCCTATACAACTTCCCATAAAATAGTTTTTTAAATGGATGCACGGTTTTCAAGTTAGGGAAGAAACAAATTTCTGCTCTATGTATTTTTGTTTCAAAGCATTCTGCAGTTTTTTGCACAGTAAGAAAAATGAGCTTGGGGTGTGACGCAGGCATGGAAATAATGGATGAGGGGTTTGAAGATTGCAAGAGGATTTATGAACCCTTTATGAAGCCATCATGTTCGCCAAACTGCTTTTTAAAATCCATTTCTAGCTTTCTATAATTTCTATAGGAACTTCCTGTAGAAACCACGGTTTTCATAAAAGAAGCACAATGAGGTGGAAAAAATGATGGAGAAGGATGAGGGATGGAAACAGGGATGTCTAAAGGCCTCATGGACAGATTCTCAGCCTTCGGGTCCTCTTCGGAGATCAATTTTGGCTTGTTTGCAGGCTCTACAGGATCTTCCTATAGAAGACACAAAACTTCCTGTAGAAGGTGAAATCTTAGTCTGAATGAGACCAAATATTGGGAAAGGGTAGTGGTCATGGAGGAATCGATTGTGAGGGATGCTTGTAGCCTAGTGCTGACCTCTGTCTTTGTCTTGTGCGATCTTCCTAACCTGCAATGTCCTTGCTGCAACCTGGAATTATTCAATAGAAATTAGGTTTATTTTTCTTTTTCTCTTTTCTTTTTTCTTTTTTTTTTGAAAACAACTATGGCACCTCAAGGAGGTTTTCACCCTAATTGCCTGCCCTGGGCGCCTCCAAGGGAGGTTTTCACCCAGGAATCTTATTCTTCTTTCTTTTCTCTTCTTTCCAACCCATTGACCGCCTCATGGAGGTTTTCAATCAATGAGCCAATCTGAGGCGCCTCCAAAGAGGTTTTCACTTTAGATTTTTATTTTTTCTCTCATTTTCAATTTTTTTTTCATTTTTTTCCTACCCTACCCTACTTGAAAAGAAAAATCATTTTCAAGTATAAGAATACTTCCAATGGAGCCATGTGCACATCGAAATTAGAGACAAAATGATGTGGAAGCTTGAAATGCATGCTTTGACAAGTATCCGGATTTCAGAGACCAAATGATTTGACTTTGAAGGGATCAAACATAGCTGAGGAAGAGAGTACTGTTGAAACTTAGTGACCGTCTAGAACCATATCTCAATATAGCTCTGATATCCTTTGTCCTTTTTCTGATCTAGATCATTCTCCATATCTTCTTTTATCATGACCTTTACATCTTCCTCTTTTTGCTGATTTTTCTCTTGAATACATGGAGGATTTGATGTTAACCATGAGGGAGCTCTCTCAATCTTTGATTCTGATGTCTTCTCTTCATCAAGTGCAGCCCATGGTTCTTTGATCTACTCTTTTGAATCTTCTTTTGCTAGATGTGGTCCTTCAATGCTGTCAATATAATCTCTTTCTTGCAATACTCTTCCTGAGCTATGGTGAATATCATTGAGCTCAAGAGGAGTTGTTTGGACATGTTGTGCCTCAGCATTGTAATTGGGTTGAGCTACTCCAATGTGTGGGTTTGGAAATGGTGGAATAGGTAGTTGAGTGGGGGTGTATATTTTAGATGGATGTGGATTGGGTTATGGTAAGGCAGGTGGTTTCCCACTATATACTTGCTGAGCCTGCCCATTATTTGGGTTCAAGTTTGGTTGGGTAGGCATTTTGGGTTGCCTTGGTGGAGCAGGAGGCGATGGTTGCGATTGAGCAAGTGGTGGAGGAAAAGGAGCAGGAGGAGTGTTGTATTGGGGCCTCCACCCCTGATGAGGTGCATTCCACTAAGGCTGTGGCTGAGCATAGGGGTGAAATGGATGAACAACTGGTTGAGCATGATATTGAGATGGATACGACCAAGGAGGGGGTGTGGACCAAGAAGGATGAGCAGGGGGAACCCAAGAAGGCATGGAAGTGGTTTGATAGGGGTTGTAATAGGTTTGGGATGTCCTTTGCATTCCCTCCTGGTAAGTTCTAGGTCCATGTGGCCTCCTTTAGTCCATGAAATAGAGTGGTTCAATGGCTCCTTTGGCCCTTTAATATGCAGCTTTAAGTCCGGGCAAGGAAGGGCACTAGTTCATAGGATGGTCTCTTTCACAGACAAAACACACTTCTATGGAGTGCAATGGACATTCATTCCTAAGATGCTTTCTAGTGCACCTGGGACAAAAGATGGCCAAAGCCCTCTCAGCTCCCTCTTGCTTCCTTTGGATCCGCAAGGTATCCAATTGCATGGCAAGAAACTACCTCATATCGCACTTGAAATCTTCCAACATATTTTCACATTCCCCTTTTCCAACATAAAGGGATGAGTTGGGAGAAAAGGTGCTGCTCCCAACATTTCTATTTTCAGCCATTTGCTCCAGAGGAATGTTTTCTTCTTTTTCTCCCCTAGAGGTTCTTCAAATATGCCTTACTGTCCACTTAGGGGTTCTTCTTTATCATAGCCATGGAAGAAGAGAGAAGGTTGGCTGTGTGAAGCAGTGGGGTGTTCTGCAAACATTTTTCTGACTTATCTCTACTCCTACAAGGCATGAAAGGAAATCTTTTTGGTTGATTTTGTTTCTTTTTTCTACTTGTACCTGCAAAAACTAAAATAGATTGAACTGCAACTAACTAAAATCTATCTTGCTGAAATGAAAATGCAGAATTGAAATGAAAGCAGGAAAGGACTAATCTATTTTGCTGAAATGAAATTGCAGGAATGAAATGCTAGGCTATGCTTGCATAATTGAAATTGCGGAATTGAAATGCTAATCTACGCTTGCAGAATTGTAATTGTAGAATTGAAATGCTAATCTACACTTGCAGAATTGAAATTGCAGAATTGAAATGCTAATCTACGCTTGTAGAAATGAAATTGCGGAATTGAAATGCTAATCTATGAAAGCAGGAAATGTCTAATCTACTTTTGCGGAAATGAAATTGCAGAATGGAAATGAAACAATCTACTATACGCTTGCTGAAATAAACTTCTTAGCAGAAGGTTGTAGTAGAAAATAGGAAAAAAGCAACAATCACCAATACTCTGACGCTTCCCCAGCAACGGTGCCAAAAAGATGGTGGGCCATCCCCATGGTGGACCATCCCATCATGAATAGTGGCTTCAACGGTCACTTTCTGGTCAACCCACGTAGCAGCATAGCCCCTCGTGTATGGTCGCAGACCTTGTGAATATTTGCTTCTGCGCGCAGCTCCAACATTGTGCAACTCCTGGGACTCCCTTATTTACTTTTATCAACCCGGTAGTTCGTAACAAACTTGGAAGCGTTGGTGCTATATGCACAAGTACTAGGTCTTGCCGCAGGTTGTCACTTGATCAGTGGGTACAAGTCTGCTAGGAGCTTAGGCCAACTTCTATGAGCTCTTTGAAGAAGCTTTTAACTGTGATGGACAAAAGCTAACTCAACAGAGGCTAGTCTACTTGCAGAAAGAAGCGAAAAGCTGAAAGGAAATGCAAACCCTAGAAAACCCTAGTTTTATCGGCTATCCCTACTGATGCAAGAAAAGAGATGAAAACAGTGGAAATGGATGCCATTGAATCTTGGAAAGGTAAAATACATATGACTAAGCTACTTCTAAAGTAAAATCTGGAAAGAAAAATCTTTTTGTATTTTTGAGTAATCTTGTAGAATTATTATGCATGTGCTTGAACTGTTTTTGATTGTGCAGAGATTGATTGGCGAAAGGGAATGGGGTAAGCTATTGCAGGAGGTTGGGAAGGTGAGAAGAGGGCCTAAGGTGTCCCTATCACCCTTCCAAAGAGTTTCACAGTGATCAGATCTCAAAAAACCGCTTAGGTGAACTTCTACAGGAAGTCCGCTAGGGTTCTACAAGATGTTTTACAAGAAGATCCGAAAGAAGATTTTGGAGGGTTGATGGAGGAAAAATGATGGGAAAGTGGAAATGGAGGTTGGATAAGGATGTTAAGGGGTCTAGGACCTGGTGAATGAGGCTAAGGAGTGATTAAGGTGATTGGATTTGTTCGAGGATGGAGGGAGCAATGATGCACAAGAATGTAGAAATTAGGGCAAAGTGGGAAAATGTGGCAAATGAAAGGAAAGAATCTGAGTTAGGGGATGGAGCATATTGTATTGATGGAGGAAGGGTAAGCAGGGAGGTATCGCAGGTGTTCTGCACGTTATTTTCAAAAACTGATCAAACGAAGACTAGGAAAACCAAAGATCTAGCTATTTGAACCTAATTTGACCTAAATACCAGAAATCATGATGGACAGAAGTTTATTGGAAAAAAATTATGTAAAAAAACTATGAAAACCAAGCAAGAATAGATCTAAATATGCAAGCACAACTGGTATCAACTTTTCCAACTAAAAAATCTAACACTAGCAATTGCATTGAAAGACAAAACAATGTTTTTGTGGCAGCAAGTATGCCTTGGTCTCAGCTCATGGTCCCAAGGAGGGAGAGATGAGATCAATGATTGTTTGGTGGCCTTTTTGCAGGTCTTTTCCTTTACCAATCTATCAAATCAACCTGAAGCATGAAAATCTATTCAATCATCAAAACCAACAAAGCAAGATCTTAATCTAGATAACAAAAATTATTCTATGAATGCAGCAAAGACACATAAAAGTACACAAAGGAGGTACTGGCACTTAGGTTGGGCCCAACCCCAAGAGCTACAGCCTTCTAAGAAAGATTAGAGCTGGTGCAAAGCTGGATTCATCTTTATTGATAAAAAAATAATAGTAACATTCCAAAAACTGTCTACAAGAAAAAGCTCGAAAATGTGTTGATACAGAGCTGCACTAAAGTGCTAACCCACTAACTAAAATCTAACTACAATCTAACTAAAATATGACTAACTCCTGACTAACCCCAGACTGAGGCCCTAAACCTTCTTATTTATACAAATTGAGGACCCCAACAGTCCTCCTAACCTTTAGGAACTCGGCTTCCAAAACTTGCAGTTAACAGCAATCCTACTTGACTTGCTTGGCTGCCCCTTGTGCTCCGATTTTTTGATGGAGAATTTGAGGTAAGGGATCATAAATGAAGGGGACACCTTCCTACAAATCCTCTCCCTCGTTCTTCCACGAATTTGGCTGCCAAGTGCTCATTAAACCTTTGATTTTTGTCTCAAAATTGACCAAAAATCTGCATAAATCACACATTAGACTTTTTGGCATAATGACTAACCCAATTCACTCTATTAACATAAATGTAATAAAAAACATGCAATAAACTAATGAGAATGGTGGATTAAGTCAAATTAGGAGACTAAATGAGCCCATATAATTACCCATTTCTGGGGCTCATCAGTAGCACCCGGGCATAATAGTTTATAGTCCTGTGCTTCTTTCAACTTCCTAGAGCACTAAGACTATACTCCTCTCGGCTATGGAAGGTTTCATCCTGTCATTCATCATGTTTCCTGGAGAATACCCACCTTTTATTGTTACGATTGGCATCATGCACATTACCATCTGCAACGAGCTAATTTGGTCAATTCACTTAGTAACGTGCGATCCAAGCCAAGGCATCAGACTAATCAATTCATGACAATAGGTCTTAAACCTATCATCGTGATCGTACGCATCTTGACTTATCACCTTGGTCATTTTGCCAAGAAAATCTTCCTTTATCTCGTCCTCCATCTTCTTGACTTCCGCGTCCACTAGAGCACTTTTCTTCCTTAATTGTACCCTTTCGTCTTCAAGTTCTTGGAGTCTAAAATTTCCCTGCTGGATTTCTACTTCCAAGGTTCTGTGAACAGTCATATCTACCGAGGCTATCATGTGCGGTCTGAACCTTCCAAGTACTATAGGGCTTACAGTGGTTGCTTCATACTCCAACCTTGGCAGTGCCTGCGCGGTCAGGTTTTTGCACGTGGTCATATAAGCCCAGAGAATCGCTGGTACGCGCAGGTCCCAAACAATCTGCTTCACATTGTGGACCTTGTTCAGCGCTTCGCGTATTTTGTTAAAAGCTTCTGCGTGGATGTTCTTCTGTGCACTTGGCCTTTCCATACTTCCTGGTCCCATCTGGAGGGGTCGTTTGTGCCATTGTCTTGCCCGTATCTGCTTACCGATCATGTGTCCTACCATGAGTGCTATGTGCTTTTTGGCAAGTTTCACGCCATATGCTTGTATCCACCAGGAAAGGTGGGTGCGCAGGCCATTTCATCCATCATACCTGTCATTTAACCACATCTGAGGCTTCCCAAATCGTAGGCACTTCATCCTTCGGTAGTCGCGCCAGTCCTAAAAGCTCTTTTGGTGCGTACCCCACCACCTTGCAGGTGTAGTGCGCAGTACTCATTTCAGAGTGTCGACACGCTGTTGTTCTAACACTTCTCTTTCAAATTTGTTAAGGAACTCCTCTACTTCAGCTAACCCGTCATATGTAGGTAGATCCCTTATCTCTATTTTTACCTAGCACAACGATCTCGTCATCATGTTACAGTTGAGCATGGTTACCTCGTGTAACCGGTTCTGCCACCGTTCTATCTCTTCATCAGAATCTAATGTATAGGCGATTTCGTGCTTCCATGAGATTCGACCATCCACAATTGGATTTACCTAGTCTTGCTCACACGTAGTTATCTTGTAGATGTTGTCTAGATCATCGTCGTTGTGGTAGTTGCGCACTAGCTCTGTGTAGCACGATCCTTCCGCAGGGTCTCAAGGTACCACTATGCACAGTAATTTTTTCTCAAAAATCATCTTGCACTTCTTTAGATTTATCACTCCATTCATGTTAGTGGCCCAATCTATTCCGAATAGCGTGGGGTAGGGATTGTTGGCATGAACAATCTCTATAACTTTTTAATCCGCTAGCGTGCTTTCTCCTGCGATGTCTACTCTGATTCGCTACAATCTCCCCATAGGTAGGATCTTTTGGTGGTTTGTCATTCACAGTTGGATAGGAGACCATTGCAACGCAGGCCTGCCCTTGCACTCCCATGTCTGCTTTGGCAGGACATTCACATCCGATCTTAGATCTAGAATCACTTGGTCCATCTCGTATTCCTCAATCTGTGTGGTCAAT
This sequence comes from Pinus taeda, assembly GCA_000404065.3. Lineage (NCBI taxonomy): Eukaryota > Viridiplantae > Streptophyta > Pinopsida > Pinales > Pinaceae > Pinus > Pinus taeda. The sequence continues at coordinate 130,563 of APFE031036100.1, read as the reverse complement.
CTCATCTCCCTTCTTGTTTGCGTCGTGTGCTTCCTGAGCTTCTGGACTACGCGTGGTTCTCCTGTCGCGGTCCCAACGCATCTAGTTATGAGTTCTTGTAGCCCTTTTACCGCCTTGTTGTCGCGCATCAACTTCATGCATGTCTCCAAGAATGTAGTGAGCATCGATGGGTCCATATCCGGCTCCAGTGTGTCTTTACTTCCTGAAGTGGAGGCATCAGCGAAGCTCTTCTTAGCTTCCATGAATGTCTCCTTAGTGCCCTCTAAATCAAATTTTGGTTCCTTCGTTGGAGCCTTGCGAACCTAGGTACATTCTTCAAGCTGCTTGCCATTATCATCCCCTGTCATAATACCACTCTGAAGCACGATATTTACATTAGGGTCTTCCTCGCGCGGCTCAAACCTCATCATTTGTATGTTATGAGTCGGGGGATGTTGGAGTGCTCCTTTATCGCACAACCTCGCTATCAGTGTGGGAGAGTCCTCTGTCTCATGATCAAACTGTTTATAATATAAGCATGATGGTCTCATTGGATTTGTACAATCGCAGGAATAATGCCCTCGCCCTCCGCAATTGTAACATATCAGCTGCCCGCGACCTCTTCCTGGTCCCATTCCACCTCGGCCTCGTCTGCGCCCTTGAAATCCAATGCGCGTCATTCTTGCGTTTTGATCAAGGGGCCGTGTTTCAGCCTGAAATCTGTAGGTACGAGTCTAATCCATCATCAGTTCATAACTTCTACAGGGGCATTGATCATGGCCTACTAACCTGCAGAAGTTACAGAACAACTGTTGTGAATTTTGTGTATACTTCTGTAATAGATGGCAATTATCAGTGGCATTCTTTCCTCCTATCTAGCAAATCGCACACCATACTGTAAGTGCGAGGCTTGGTCCTACTTGTGCCTCTGGTCTCAATGGCATTGGTCCTCCTCCCGCGAGGTAATTCGCGAACACTAGGTAGTGGTCCTTATCATGCCCCTGGCCCTTGCACTTTACGCACCATACCTCATCATGCATCTCTGGGCAGGTTGTCCTGTCTTGTTTCAAACTCTGCATCTCCAGGCACAAGTTTTTCAGCTGCACGTGAATCTACTGAACTCCCAGTTTAGGATCTTATATCGAAGTCTCGTGCAACCTCATCGCGACCTCTGAAGCCTCAGCCTAAGTGGTTAGCCTTTGTTGCGACAACGCATTCTGTAGATGTGGTGTTAACGAGGCTACAGGCCATTCGCGATGTTGCCCATCTTCTAAGGTCATGTTCGCTTCGTGAATTGTGCACTTCAGTCTTTGATCCAACTCCCACGGGGTTTCACCTAGTAGCATTGTGATTTCCTTGAATCCAATGATCGACTGTGCCTCCTATTTTAGCCTGCTAAATTCCTTATTTAGCGCAACTTGGATATCCTCTATCCCCACATTCGGATTGTCATTGGAATGCTTAACGTACCAAGTCAGTGCAGGATCCTGCAGAGTGCTAACCAATGTTGCCTTCTTTATATTGTCATTTGTGACACCCTGTGCTTCCCATACATCTTTTACAATGAACCAAAATTGGTACGCATATTCATTCCCTATTCCCTTGAACACTGGTAGCTTTATCGCACTGGCCATACTGCTTCGCGGTGGTGGCGGAGGTGGTATGGGTGAAGTCGGGGGTGAAGATGGTGAAACTAGTGGTGGTGCGAGTGGGGGTGGTATGCGCGGAATTCTTTGCCTTATCTGATTGATCGCACTTCTTGGCGCAACATTCACGAGCTCTTCTTCATCTCTTCACGGAGGTGAAATCAAGGGGCTAGTTTCTACTTCGGTGCTATCTTCGTTTCCATAGATTCGCCCACTCTGCATAGCCCCAAACATCAATTTATTTGCATAATCTGCTTTTCACACAGTATAATTTTAATCCAAGTGTTCAAATATTTAACGTACTTACCTCGCGATCCCTTTGAGGAAGCACCGTTCTGCCTCGCTATAGCTGACTAAAGTGTCTACCACGAATTCAGTGATGAATCCCCCTATGATTTGATCGAACCACTGATTTACAATGTACACAATCTTATCTTCCGATGCTTCCAGTCTGTGCACCAATTCTGGAGTCCACACAATAGGTTTGTCAAGTTTACACCTCCCTTGGTTATCTGCTAGCTTTGCGATCCACTCGTACAACTCAGTAGGGAAGGATGCAAAGAAAATTTCGTGGATCTTTGTATACAAGTAGCAATCTAACCACTCTTCCTTTGATAGTCATAGATTCCTTTTTTCCTGTGTCGCAAACTCGTGAAGCTTTCTTTCCAACCAATCTTCAATTCCTTTCTTTGTCGGATTCCAGTGATATGACATCAGACATCTCTATGCAGATCCCGGTCCTAGAAACGAAGCCATTTGTTGGCTTGTTAGGGCCTAACCCAGGTTTTGAGTTAATTAGCCAAACAAATCCCTGTACTACTAGCCCTTTCGGCAACAGTCCATGGAGCACGGACTGAGGTCTCACCCGAAGTAGTATGGGAGGGTGCTAGAACAAGGTCTCCTGACCCTTGAGATGTCTGATGAGTTTGACTGGTCTACTGTTTGTCCCTGCGTGCAGGTTTCTTCACGCACTTTCCGGTTCCTCGCGACCTGATACACTGCCTTCACGCAACCCTAACCAGGGGTAGTGTTGTGCTTTGTGCTATTACCCGAGATCTTATCTATCTTCCAGTATTGTTTAAGAACCTTCACCTACTTAAGAGTCTTAAGTTATACTTAACAATACAAAACATTCACAACACTTCTGGTTTTCTAAAAATGAAAATGGCGCTCGAGGGAGAGAAGAAACCTGTGGAGAAAAATCCCGTCGCAGAGAAGGCTCCTGCAGAGAAGCCCGCGCCCAAGGCCGAGAAGAAGCTGCCCAACGAGGGCGGCGAGAAGGAGGCAAATTTTTCCAGTCATGGGCATGGATCCAATGGCATTTCTATCTTTGGAGACGGTGTGGTGGAGTCAGTTACAGTCCTAACCCTTTTCAGGGGCGACCTCAAGATTGCGAAGTCAGATCTCTCTGAAATCTCTCAAGCAGCAGTTTTGTTTGCAGGGCAAATTTCTTTAAAGGAGTTTCTGTTGGTGAAGGCCGCGAAGCGTCAAGAGAGCAGAGACGTATGGTCTTCTTGGGTTTCTGGTCTCAGATCCCTTTTTGGGGACAGGAGATCGCTTGTTTTTGGCTTGCTCTGTGCAGGATTCGACAGCCCGGCACCCTCTCGGCTTTTCTTCCCGCTGACTTCCCTTGCATGCAAATAATGGGACCTGCATGTTGCAGATCTGGCCCAACGCACACATGCATGGACCATCCCCTGCAGTCTCAGGCCAGATCTTCCCTCAGAACCCGGTTTGATATACTCAGGATCTGTCAGCCTAGGAATCGTCTGGCTCAACCCCCTTCTGTCGTTTCACGTATGCAAAGATGAAGGTCTAAATGGGACAGATCTGCATGTGTACTCTCTTGCATGTAGATCCAGGCTAGATCTCTCCAATACGAGCAAGAGACAAGACTTTCTAGAGCTCTGGTGACGAATCAGAGGTTATATGTGCCGATCCATCAGAAGGAACCCTGATCTGGGAAACGGCTCATCAGATTGGGTCGAATACTGCAGAATAGGAGCGGATCTATCAGATCCGGTCAGATCCAGACAGAAGCAAAACAGAAATCTGTCAGATCTAGAACACAAAGCAGACACAGCGGATCTGAAGCAAATTTTTATCAGATCAACAGAAGGCAGACACGTTTGTGTGCAGATCGGGGACCGGATGAGTGTCTTGGAGCTAAAAAAAGAGATCCAGGACAAAATAGGGACTCCATTTGCATTACAAATCCTAATATTTTCTGGGCACTGCTTGCAGGATCAACATACACTCCAGCATTATAGGGTGGCAAAGGACTCAACTATTACCCTCAATCACCGACTGTGAGGCGGAACTAAGGGAGCTACCTCAAATCCTACAGGTACCTACCAAGATGCAGCCAAAGGGAAAGAACCTCCAAAGGGGAAAGAAGCTACAACTGATAATGCACCCCCAGGGCAGTACATTGTGGATCAAGCGCCAGAAAATCCATCCATCTCGCTGGATTTACCAGAGGTAAATTACATATTCTCAGATCTACAGAAAAACGCTGTTATTTGTAGATTTAACGGCTTCTGGCCTAGAACCGATGCTTTGTACCAATGGATCTACACGGTTTGGACAAAAAACTGTCAAATAAAACTATGCTCAAAGGGTTTTTTCGTAGTAACTTTTCTCGCAGAAGAAGAAAAGGAAAAAATCCTCAATGAAGGGCCATGGTTCTAGGGCAATGCGGGACTATTCATTACCCCATGGTTCCCAGAGTTTGATGCCAATACTATGGTGGTATCAAGGATGCCAGTATGGGTTAGGTTGCATAATCTTCCGATACATTTTTGGCACTACAAAGCCTTATTAGCTATAGGGAATGCCCTTGGAAGAATGTTAAAGATTGATTCAGAGAGACACATAAAAGGAATCTTTACCTTTGCCAGGATATGTGTCGAGGTAGATCTTAGCCAAGGACTACCTGAAAGAATCATTCTAAATTTCAACAATTCACAGTGGAAACAAACTCTGGACTATGAGAATACAACATTCAGATGCAGGGGATGTCAACAAACAGGTCATCTGTTCAGTGCATGCAAAAGTCAAAACAAGAGCAAGCCCCACCAAAGGAAGCCAAAAGGATGGCAGAACATAGATGAAGTTGTAAAGAAGAGAGCAGCAGAAATGAAAGCCTCATCGAGAAAAAAAGACGAGGAAACAAAAGCAGAAGAGGACGATATCACCGTAGAGGAAGATGAAACAGGGAACTAGAAGGAAAATACAACAGACAACAAGACTTCACAGGTTCAGATGACAAGCGTGGATCAAAGCATGGGAGGCACCAAACGGTATCATCACTCAGACACTTCAGACTCAGACAAAGAAACAGGGCCTCAGAATGCTGAAACACAGTTAGTCATGGCCTCGATCAAGCCCACTCAAGGAGAGTGGCGTAAGGTTGAAAAGAAGAAGGGGAGAAAAACTTGAAAAATGGATTTGTTTTTTTTCCCTTTTTTAGTCTCTCTTCTCTTCTCTGTTCTTATTCTTTGTGCACGATTGTGTGGGGTGTGAAAGCACTCGAGCCGAGGTGGCAACTTTCGGAATGCTTCATTGCATCTGCTAGTGTAACTTTTCATTAAATTTTTTAATAAAAGGTTACCGTTTTTTCCTTGGAAAAAACAATACAAAACATTCATATAGGTTCACGCAATAAATAAACAGTATATTTGCAAAGTATATCAATCATGCATTAAATCAGGAAAAGATACACAGAATTATAGAAAAACTTCTATTTATTGATTCTTCCAACAGTTATAGACTTGACCTACCCTGCGCACTTAGCTACAGGGGTCTGCGCACTCAGCTGTGGACTACTAGGCCTCTGTGCACACAACTGCCGAGCCTTCTCTTACTCTACAACCCACAGACACACTTTACACTTCGACTCAATCACTTAGACTCCTCATGCTTCTATTCCATTCATTATTTGTTATCTTTTACACTTAGAGCCTCACTCTATTTATACAATCCCATGGTCTGCGGACCATGGGTAGGTCTATCCAGCCAACATTACATTACAAAACTAGGGCGGACAACCCTATGACTCTATCATACTTTCGCGCCCTGCACCCACAATTCGCAGAGCTTTTACAACAAGATTTGGTCAAAACTTGGGCTTTAAGCCCAAAAACATGCCTTAGGGGGGATTCCATGCCCAACATCTAGCACTTCATCAGTGAATGGAGTCGGGAAAGGATCATGCACGCAAGTGTCATTCAACGTTTTGAGATCCATGCATATCCTTATTTCATCCTTCTACTTCTTCTCCTATACAACGATTGGGCTTACCCGGTTAGATTCTTCAATAGGCTCAATGATGCTTGCTGCGAGCATATTGTTTAGCTCTAAGTGGACCTTCTCCTTATACTTTTGATTGAGACAGTAAGGTCTTTTCTTAATCAGCTTCACGTTGGGCTTGAATGTGATCTTCATAATGCCTAAGTCCCCAATTATCCCCTTCAGATCCATAAACTTGGTAGGGAATAAATCTTGGTATTCGCGGAGCAATTAAATGGCCTTATCGACTTGCATTGTCCCAGTAATCTCCAATCTTTACGAATTTTGGTTCTGCCTCTGTACTCTGTACCAATGTTTACCTATTTTGTTTTCAACGGCACGATTATATCAGGATTCTCAATCTGCAGTCCTTCAACCTCATTGTGACTTTCTGTTTTAGGGATGTTAATCTTTCACGAATCCTCATCCTCTTCTTCAGCAGTTACATTATAGCATTCCAACACATGACTCATCTGAGTAGCCCACTTAGGTCGAATCAGGTCCAAAGTATCCTGCGGTATCCTAAAGATTGTTTCTTTCACCTCTTGTAGCATCTCATCAATATAGTCAAACCTATCTTCAAAACTGAATGTCATTATCAATCCCTCGCGCAGAGTATCCCATTCACTTGTACCATGGCAAAGCTCTGTTTCTATGTACCAGTTCATCGAGACGATGTCCAGGGTGTGACAAAACAAGTGCATCCATTCAGGTTGGGGCTTTTCTCCATAAGCCCAAGCCCATTTGGCCAAATGCACGCGTGAATCATCTTTCCCATCATACTTGTCTATCATTCGCACCTTCGGCTTCCCAAAGCGTGTTCTCATCATCCTCCTACATTCGCGCCAATCATCAAAGCTTCCCTTATGTGTACCCCACCATCTTGCGGGCATAGTGTGCAGTTCCTAGTCCAATGCCTGGAAGCACTGCTTTTCTGGTACCCCCCTCTCAAATGCATCCAAAAAGATATCTACATCATTCAGGCCATCATACGTAGGCAGATTTCTTACCTCTGATGACACACAGCGCAACGACTAGGTCATCATGTTACAACTCAGTGTAGTTACCTGATGTAATTGATTCTGCCAGCGCTCTAATTCTTCATCAGAGTCTGAGGTGCAGGAACTCTCACAATCCCATGTAATTTGTCCATTCGTTGTTGGATTCACCCAATCTTGGTATCGCACTATTATCTTATAGATACAGTCCAAATTGTCATCGCTCTCATAATCGCGGACTAGTTCAGTATAGCGCGATCCTTCAGTAGGATCTAGGGGTACTATTACATGGAGTGATTTCTTCTCAAATATCATCTTTCGCTTCTTTAGATTGATTACACCATTCATATCAGTAGCCCAATCAATGCCAAGGAGAACAAGGTTGGGGTTGATTTCATCCATAATTTCTATTACTTCAAAGTCAACCAGTGCACTTGCGCCTTCAATATCTATAGTCACCCCCAACAGCCACCCCATGGGCATGATCTTCTATTGGTTCACCATCCTTAGCTGAATCGAAGACCACTACAGTGTGGGTCTCCCCATCCGTTCCCAAGTCTAATTTAGTAGGACGTTCACATCTAACCCCAGGTCCAAAATAACCTAATCCATTTCATACTCTCCTATCTGCGCGGTCAGTCTCATCTCCTGTCTTGTCATTTTTGTATGCTTGCCAATATTTTGTACTACGCGCGACCCACCCGGAGTGTTTCCAATGCATCTATTTATGAGCTCCTATAACCCCTTCACAACCTTCTTATCGCGCAGTAACTTCATACAAGTCTCCAAGAAAGTTGTAAGCATAGAAGGGTCCATCTCCCGATTAGGCTTATCCTTGCTTCCCAAGGTGGAGGCCTCAATGAAGCTATTCTTAGCTTCCATGAATGTTTCACGTGCGCATTCCAAATCGAACTCAGCCTCCTTTGCCAGAGCTTTGCGAACCCATGTATTGTCTTCAGGTTGTTTCCCCTTGTCATCTCCTATTGTGATTCCACTTAGGAGCACTATATTCACATTCAGATCCTCTTCGCGTGGCTCAGACCTCATCATCTACAGGTTCTGAGTCAGCTATGGTGGTAGCGCCCCTTTGTCATGTATCCTTGCTATCAACGTAGCACAGTCTTCCAATTCATGATCAAACAGGGTGTAATATTTCCATGACGGATGTGTTGGGTTAGTGAAATCGCGGGCTTAGTGTCCTGGTCCTCCACAATTGTAGCAAATCAACTGCCTCTGACCTCTTCCAGGTCCTCCTCTGCTTTAACCTCATCTACACCCCTAAAAGCCTGTTCGCACCATCCCCACGCTCTAGTCAAGGGGCCACGTTTCTACCTGAACCCTATAGGTAGGAGTTCTATCCATCATTAACTCATAGCTTCTGCGGTTATGCTCATCATGTCCTACTGACCTACAGAAGTTGGAGAACAGTTGTTGTGGCGTCTATGCAAACTTCTGCAGCAAATGAAAGTTATCCGTGGCATGTTTTCCTACTACCTGACATATAGTGCACCACAATGCAGGCCCTGTGCTCGGTCCTACCTGAGCTTTTGGTCTCAATGGAATCGGTCCTCCTCCTACAATATAGTTTGCAAAGACCGGGTAACGGTCTTTGTCCAACCCCTAAACCTTGCATTTTAGGCACCATACCTCTTCGTGCACCTCTGGTTGAACTGTTTTGTCCTGCTTCAAACTTTGCATTTCAAGGTAAATATTTTTCAACTGTGCATGAATCTCTAAGGCCTTTGCTTGAGTTGTTATCTTATGTTACGATAGTGGAACCCTTAGGTATGGCAGGAGAGAAGTCACAAACCATTCGCGATGTTGTTCGTTTGTTAAGTTCATATTAGCTTTGCGGATCTTAAACTTTAACCTTTGATCTAATTCCCAAGGTGTCTCGCCTGGCTTCATCGTGATTTCCTTGAACCCTACAATCAACTGTGCCTCAGATTTAGGCCTACTAAATTCTCTATTCAGTGTTGTCTGGATGTTTTCCACTCCAGCATTCAGGTTATTATTAGAATACTTGATATACCAGGTTAGTACGTGATCCTAGAGAGCACTAACCAATGTCGCCTTCTTTATGTGATCATCTAATACGCCCTGAGCTTCCAATACAGCTTTCACAACGAACCAAAACTGGTCTGGGTCCTCATTTCCCAAGCGTTTGAACAAAGGAAACTTCATTGAATTTTCCATACTGAACTGCGGTGGAGGTGGAGGTGGTACGGGTGAAATCGCAGGCGATGGTGGTGAAGTTGGAGGTGGTGCGGGTGGAGGTGGAAGTCGCAGGACTCCTTGTTTTATTAACTGAATAGCACTTTGCAGAGAAGCCTGCGCTACTCCCTCTTCATCACATCGTGGAGGTAAAATCAATGGACTATATTCAAGACCCTTTTTTCCTTCATTCCTGTAAGTTTTTCTGCCTCGCGTAGCTCCAAAAATCAAGGTAGCTGCGTAACCCGCTTTTTGCACAATAACATTTTAATCCAAGTATTCAAATATTTCAAGTACTCACCTCCCGGTCCTTTCAAAAAGAGAAGATCCACCTCACTGTAGCTAACTGAGGTGGCGACCGTGAATTCAGTTACAAATCCTCCTATGATGTGATCAAGCCAATGATCCACAGTGTGGACGATCTTATCCTCGGATGCTTCCAATTTCTATACTAGCTTCGGGGTCCAAGAAATAGGACCATCAATTTTTCACCTTCCTTTGCTATCTTCTAGCTTCGCGATTCACTCATATAGCTCAACCGGAAAGGAACAAAAAAAGATCTCATGGATCTCTATATATAGGTACCTATCCAGCCACTATTCCTTTGTCAGTCGCGGGTTTCTGTTCTCCTATTCAACCAGTCTCCGATCTCTTTCTTAGTTGGATTCCAGTGATATGACATCACACATATCTTATGAAGATTCTGGTCCCGGCAAAAAAACCATTTGTTGGCTTGTGGGGGCCTGACCTAGGTTCAACATTAATTAGCTAAACAAATCCCTACACTAATGTCCCTTTCGGCATCAACCCGCGGAGTGTGGACCGAAGTCTCACCTAAAGCAGTATGGGGGGATGCTAGAACCAAATTTCCACACCCTGAGATGGTTGTGATGTCAGTTTATTCCTTCTATTCCTACCTTCGCGCGAGTCACTTAGCTCTAGGGCTTGCCAGACTAGCCCTTTATTTTGCCCTTCAGTACCTTCACGAAAGGGTATGATTGACCTTCGCGCAGCCCTAACTTGTGGCTCAGGTACTTTCAAGATGCTAGGGCAGCGTACCGTGAAAATTCCCAAACTCATCTAAGTCTCTTACTTATCTTATTAAACAATCATATCTAGCACTGCATAAACGGATGTTCTTATTTGCATTCACTTAACCAACGTAATTACCTACATTTGCGCATCATATAAGCATTATAAATGAAATTCATACATAACATGTCAAGATGCATTAACAGGAACAAAGACACATAATTTGCAGAATATTTCTCTTTATTGATATCTTCCAAGTGATTACAGACTCTATCCACCCTACGCACACAAATGTAGGGGTTAGTGCACTCAGCTACGGACTTCCACCCTAGGCCTCTATGCACTTAGTTCTAGAGCCTCTACCTACACTGCGACCTGAAACTTAGACTTCTTACTTAAGAGCTATCACTATCTTAGACTTATCTGAACTACCTAGAGCTTGCTTACTTAGCTCTTTTTATACAATCCCATGGTCGGCAAACCATGGGTAGACCTTTTACAGCCGACTTTACTTTACAAAAATAAGGGCGAACAACCCTTTATGACTCATGACACCTTCATGCTCCGCAACCAAAAAATGCAAAGACTTTACAATTTCCTTACAAAATTTGACTCAAAACATGGGCTTTTAGCCCCAAAACTACCTTTGGGGGATCACGTTCCCAATAGTAGGGGAAATAAGGGTGATGTTGCATGATTAGGGCCGACCACTACACTTGTGGGTTGAGGCATGCAACACAACTGCTTATGTTAAGAATTGTAGCCCACATCAGATACTTGAGATGAAGACGCTAGAGGGGGCTTATTCCAGTAAGAGGCTAGATGTTGATCACTTCAAGATTTTTGGGTCATCGGTTTATTGCCATGTGACCAAAGATGCACGGAAGAAGCTTGAGCCAATAACAGATTTGTGGATCTTTATGGGGTACACTGATACACCCCATAACTATCGAGTGTACATGTCGACTAGTCAGATGACAATGGTTTGTAGGGATATCAAGTTCGATGAGGAGAAATTCATGCGAGTATCCCTTGAGAGGGAGCTTGAGCTACATGCGGATGAGGAGCTTTTAGCTCCTAAGGTTTAGGGGCCTCAAATTGATGTGGAGAAGACACATGTAGAGGTTCAAAGAGTGGAGACATCCACTTAGGAAAAGTCTTCCAGAGACGGAAGAAAGTGCACTAGAGAGGCTGACAGATTTTTGGATGATGCACGGGAGAATGTGGAAGCACCCTCTTCTAAGCATAGACAGAGGGGGTTGTTACACAGTAATTTGTCACCATTTGTCACCATCCCTGTTACCCCTCTCCTACACCTTGGAGGACTCATTCCAGGACTTGTGAGAAGTGACAAGACTTGAAACCACTTGCATCATTCCCCTCTGAACATGAGCTTCACATACCCTGAAGACATCTCCTGCAGCTTGCCCATAAAAATAGCCCTTTTTACATTAGTGCAGGGCCACTGTGTTCTTCCCGTGCCAATGGGGAAAATCCTATAAAGGGGCGCGCTATTAGTGCTCTGTCCCAGAGTCGCAATCGCGCCAACCTATTTGGGCAAAGTTTTTAACCAATCAACCTCCGAAAGTTCTCTCCAACTCATTCACCAACTGAATCTATGTTAAGTGAGGATGGTTTGGCTTCGAATCTCCTTGAATGGGAAGTAGTTTTCCACCCTTCCATGGAAGTTTCCAAGTGATGAAGCCAAATCCATTATTGTTGTGATTGATCTTATCCCTTCCTCTTTCACCTATAAAAGCTTGTCTCCATGCCTTAAGCAAGCTAGTGGTAGTGGTAATAATATTGGGGATGAAAGGAAGATATCAAGAGATTAGAGTTGCAAGAGCCTTCTTTGTGTCCATAAGGCTTAACCTACGTAAGGAGATCTTGTCACCAAAGAGAGAGAGGCTTGTCCCTCATCCCTTTAAGCTTTGCAAGACTTGTGTAGCTGAGCACCCAGCCAAAGGAGGACTTGACGTCAGGATGCTGGTTGTATTCTCCTTTGTTGATTATTAATAAAAGATGACTATCATTATGGTTCCACTCTCATTGTTGCAATGATTAATGATGAGTTATATCCTTCCTGACTGATGTATAATTGCATTTATTATATTTCACGCTTGTGTTTGTGTTGTTCTCTTTGTGTGCAGGTGTCCATTCACGAAGATAGTGGAGGACTGTGACCGGCCAAAGCAAAGGAGCGCGAGCAACGTCTCTTCTACAAACAACAGCGTTGGAATCCAAGTAGGTGTTCATCACCTACCTTTTATTTGCAATTAGGGACTTGCGTGATAGCATTGTTTGATTGTTGCTAGACCCGTTCTGGGCTAGTAGGGATCACCTCTATCCGTAGAGGGGATTTACCTCTCCAACTGGCCCAATTCAACCAATTATAAACTAGCCTAACACATTCAACATCTTTAACATCTTGAATTTTTCTATCCTTCCCAAAACCATGCAGCATGTTTCAATCGATCCAAACAATGTTCAAATCAACTACTACCCCATTATCAACTCCCCCATCTTCATTCTTCATCTCATTTTGTTAGGACTCTATAATACCAGTGTATCCACCTTATTTATGTTGTTAGTGTATCCCCTTATTGTTATTGTTCTGCCCATGTATCCGCCTTGTTGTTATTAGTGTGCCCCATAGAAGCCCACTACTGTTATTGTTGTGTCCTTACATTATTATTTTTATTGTTGTGTCCTTACATTATTATTATTATGTATGCTCTAATTATATTGTGACCCCTTAGACTCTTATATATACCAAGGAGATTTTATCATTTGTATCATCCAAGAATTGTTCATTTATGTAATATAAAGGAGGTTCCCCCTCGAAGAGGATAATTTCTAAGTCGATGATCTATCATTTATTCTATTTTGTGAGTTGGTTGTATAACATTTGGGATCAGAGCTTTGGATTCTAGGGTTTCGCTCCTATAAACAGGTCATCTTGGCATTTTCGTAATAACTTTTTTTCTACGAAGGTTCCGATGCCAAAATTGTGACCACATGGAGCTGAAATATGATGAACATCCACTATAAAGTTCAGATCTTGTTTCGCTATATTTTCTGAGATATCATCCAAAGAAATTAGGGTTTTTGCGTGCTCCAAAATTCAGTCTCAAATAGGCGACCTTGGAAAAATCGTCATAACTTCCTCTACGGGCACCAGATTTGAATTTTGTAAAAAATGGTTGAAAGTGCATGGACTGTAATTTCTCGTGTATCATTTTCAGGGCCAAAGGTTTAAACAGTCACAATTGGAATTCATTACAATTTCGCTCTACTGAACCATTCCATAATCAAGTCATTGTGAATAATTTGGCATAACATTACCTTGAAGAATCCAATTTTGGTCTGACTTGTGGCATTAGAAAGAAGACTCAGAGAGCTACCACAATATGGAATTTCAGACCTTGGAGATCTGAAATTACAAAGGTACACCAATTTCAATATCAAGCTCCTAAAAAGCAAGAAAAAAATGTGTATTTTTCTAAATTTTGCATTACTTTTGTTTGAAAAATCAATTTGAAGTAATTCAAAGGGTGTAGTGAAGTATATATATCATTGTTTGATTCCAAAATGTCTCAAAAAAAAAATTAGACACCTAGTAAGCAACCAAAAATCTCTTTTATGACGCATGAAGAAGAGGAATAAATGCAGCATGATATATCAAAATTATGAGACCAAGTGCAACAAATTTCGTTCTCGCAAAAAATAAAAATAAAAACGAATTAAGATAGATAGTATAAAAAGGGACATGGGAGTTTTGAATGATGGTTTAAAACCAGACATGCAAGCAATGATGAATGTCAAGATAGAAGGGTTGAAGGAAGGTTTGACAAAGTTGCTTGAAGGAAGGTTTCACAGTGGTGACAAGGTAATCCATGAAAATCATGATGAGGACAAAAGGAATATGAATTACAATTTTAGAGACTCCAATGTTAGGTTTAAGAACCACCACATTCCAAATATTTATATGAGGAAGTTTGATGGCAAAGATCTAGTAACATGGATACTATAGATGTAGCAATATTTTGATCTCCATGATGTGCAACACACACAAAAGCTACGCATTGCATCTTTATATTTAGAACTCAATCATTTTGTATGGTATCAATGGTTTTTTTCTCATAAACCACTTGTCACTTGATCAAATTTTAAGGAGGAAATCATAGCACATTATGAGGATACAAAGAATAACACCTTCTTTAGCCAATTGATAAATCTCAAACAAAAAGGTTCAATGGTGGAGCACATTGAGGACTTCCAAAAATTGAATATCAAGATAATTGATATTCCAAAGGAGCCTAGGATTGATGTTTTCATAGGTACCTTAAAAGATAACATCTAACATGAGGTTCATCTTTGGGAACCTGATTCATTGGAGAATGCATTCAGGGTGGAAAGAAAAGTTGAAAGAAAAATTATGGCAAGAAGGAAGTCTACCACTCACAACTATAAAGATGGAAGTGTTGTTGCTCCTAGCCTTCCACAACCTACAAGGTTGACACCACAACAATTGGAGGAAAAAAGAGCAAAAGGAATATGTTACAATTATGATAGCAAGTACAATAAAGGTCATAAATGTGTTGAGAATAAATTATTCTACATAGATTGTGAAGAAGACGAAGCAAATGAACAACAAACATCAAAAGAGGAGGATATATACCAAAAACCAACCCCAGAGAAAGAAGAAATGAATCCAACCATATCTTGTAATGTAATGGCAAGAATTATCACTCCTCAAACTCTTAATATAGAAGGATATATCAATAATAAAAAGGTAACAGTGATGATTGATTCAGGTCGTAACCACAATTTTATTCATTGTAAGGTAGCCAAGGAATTGAATTTCTTGATATATCCAACACCAGTGTCAAGTGATGGTTGCAAATGGAGAAACCACAAACTGCTCTAGAAAGTGTTATAATATCAAGCTAACCATGGGGAAATATGTATTGAATATTCCAATGGGTGTTGTTGATGTTGTACTAGGAGTCCAATGGTTACAATCTTTGTGGACGATAGATTTTAATTTTCAAAGACTTTTCTTGAATATTTTTTTGGGAAGGAGAGGAAGTTGAATTAAGGGGTATCACAGGGAAACCAATAAAGATAATTAGCTCTAATGGCATGAAAAATATTCTAAAGAAAAAACAATGAGGCGTAATTGCACAATTATGCTCACTAGAGGTTCAAACATCAAAATCATTGATTTCTCCAAATCTTCAAAATGTCTTGGACAATCATTCCAATGTATTTGAGACTCTCGAAGGTCGCCCACCTATTTGTGATCATAATCATGTTATTCATTTGATTCTAGGAAGTGTTCCTCCAAACATCAAACCTTACAAATATCCCTATGCCCAAAAGAGTGAAATTGAACATATGGTTGCAGAAATGCTAGAGGTCAGTATGATTCAACCTAGTCAATTTTTTTCTCTGCTCCAGTAGTATTGGTGCATAAGAAGGATGGATCATGGCATATGTGTTTGAATTATAAAGAACTCAACAAGTTCACTATTAAAGATAAATTTATCATTCATGTCATTGATGAATTGTTGGATGAATTACATGGAGAAATTTACTTCACCAAGTTGGATCTTTGTTTAGGAGATCATCAAATTAGATTGAAGACTGAAGACATTCTGAAAATAGCATTCAAAACTAATGAGGGCCATTATGAATTTTGTTCATGCTTTTTGGCCTTACTAATGCACCTTCCACATTTCAAGGTTTGATGAATTCCATTTTCAAACCCTTCCTCAGAAAATTTGTGTTAATATTTTTTGATGATATACTAATCTACAGCAAGTCTTGGAAGGATCATGTTCAACATGTTGACAAAGTATTAAAACTATTGGAGAAGAAAAAATATATGCAAAAACCTCCAAATGTTTCTTTGGAATGCAGGGGGTGGAATATTTGGGTCATATTGTATCTCATAAGGGTGTTAAGGTAGACCCTAAAAAAATTAAAGCCATTAAGGAATGGAAAATCCTCACAACCATAAAGTATCTTTGAGGATTTCTCAGGTTGGCAGGGTATTATCACAAGTTTGTTAAGAATTATGAAAGAATAGCAGCACCTCTAACAACATTACTAAAGAAATATGCATTTTATTAAACTCTAGAAGCAACTAAGGCCTTTGAACATCTTAAAGAGGCAATGTTCCAAGCACCAGCCTTAGCTACATCAGTATTCACAAAAACATTTATTATGGAATGTGATGCCTCGAAAAATGGAATTGGTGCTATTTTAATGCAAGAAGGAAGACCCATTGCTTTTGAAAGTCATCCAATCAAAGGAAAGTATTTACACAAACTTATTTATGAGAAGGAAATGTTGGTAATACTACATGCACTAAAGAAATGGTCACCTTAGCTAATGGGAAGACACTTCAAAGTAAAAATAGATCATGATAGTCTTAAATACTTTTTGGAACAAAGATTATCTTCAGAACAGCAACAAAAATGGGTCACAAAGATGTTGGGTTATGACTTTAAAATCATTTACAAAAAAGGGAAGAAAAATTCTGTTAAAGATGCACTCTTAAGAAAGAATGAAGATGTGGAAGCATTGTTTTGTGTCATTCCTATTATCCAACCTGATTTCATAACTAAAGAAAGTGATGAATGGAATAATGATGAAGAGGTGTGGACACTCATTCAAAATTTGCAACAAGATCTCAGTACATCTGATACATTTAGCTAGAAAAATGATTCATTATGGTACAAATATTGTTTATATCTTTGTAAGAATTTTCAACTCAAGAAAAATATTCTTTTGGAATTACACACCTGTAGGTTTTAACCCCGTATAGAAATTACCTGCATACGAATTATAAAACACATAAAATAAACAATGCGAGAGCATAACACATAAAACACATATACAGAGATTTCCCCTGGATCCCATAACTAGGACTACGAGCTTGATTTTTCATTATGTTCTTTTCAATGTTACAATACATATTTATACATGACGAAGCATCTAATACCATGGACCGAAAACCATTGCGTCCAAAACCATGGACTGAAAACCATCGTCTCCAAAACCATGTGCGAAAATCATGCACAAAACCATAGGTAGGTCTGCCCAACCTAACATAGGGTTCAAAACTAAAATTTTCTGAGGCGTTGGGGTTACCTGCACCCCTCAAACCCCCTGTGACTCCCCCCACTATGCAATCAATGCAACGAAGGTAGAGCTCTGCCCCCCTTCCAAACCCCTAGTTAACTACATGGGCTAGTCATGGAAAGAATATAATACAACCCAACATTCTCCCACTTGTTGTTTTCTTTCCACATGGGGCCACAAGAGAGCTTAGTCATTTATCCAACCCTGCAATACCCATTGTTTCTCTACGCCAAGAGAACTTCTCAAGCCTCACGGATTTTGTCAATGCATCTGTAGTATTCTTCAAAGTGTCCACCTTTACCAGTAACACCTTTTTGCCTTCTATCATATCCCTCACAAAGTGATACTAAACATTAATGTGCTTTGTATTTGAATGGTAAGCAGGGTTCTTTGCCAAGAAAATTGCACTTTCGCTGTCACAGTCTATCCTTGTAGCTCCCTATACTAACCCCATACTTGAACACAATCTCTGCAACCAAATTGATTCCTTGCTTCATGAGTGGCTGCCATGTATTCTACCTCTGTAGTTGATAGTGCCACTACAGATTGTTTCTTACTCATCCAATTGACTACACCTCCAAAAAGGTTAAACGCATACCCACTTGTAGATCTTCTCTGATCCAGATCTCCAGCCCAATCTGCATCAACAAAGCCATGGATATCCAAAACTTTGTCCAATCTTGGTCCTCCTTGGTAGCACAAACCATAATCACTAGTGCCACGCAAATACCTGAAAACCTGCTTGACTGTTGTCCAATGCTCCTTCCCTGGTTTTGACATAAACATGCTCAATACTCCCACTGCATGTGTAATGCCTGGTCTAGTATAGAACATTGCATGCATCAGGCTACTGAATGCACTTGCATATGGAATACGGGACACATCCTCTTCTTCTTCTTGTGTCTTGGGACGTTGTTCAGCAGATAAATTTACACCTACAGGAATAGGAACCTTCATCGATTTACGATCCTGCATATTAAACCTCTGCAATATTGTCTCGACATACTTCATCTAGTTTAACCAGAGCTTCCTATTTGCCCGATCTCTTTTGATTTCCATGCCCAAAATATAGTTTGCGGCACCAAGATCTTTCATGTCGAATTTGGAGGACAATTGGCTCTTCAAATCCTAGATAATTTCTTTGTCATTTCCAACCAACAACATATCATCCACATACAAGACCAGATAAATAACACGGCCACCAATTAATTTAAAATAAACACAGTGATCTTATTTGCTTATGGTGCTATACCACACTCCTTACAGAATTCTTCAAATTCCTTACTGCAAAACTCTCCACCGTTATCTGTTCTCAGCACCTTTATCTTCTTCTCTTTCTCTGTCTGGTTTTCCACCAGAGACTTAAATTCTTTAAACCTGTCAAAGACTTCAAATTTCTTCTTAAGAAAATATATCCATGTATTCCTTGAGAATTCATCTATAAATGATACATAGTACACAGACTTACCCAGTGATGGAACCTTTACAAGTCCAAACACATCACTGTGCACAAGCTCTAATATTTGTTTCGCCCTCTTACCACCAGAGGGGAAACTCACCCGGTTCTATTTCCCATATACACAATTTTCACAGAAATCAAAATCCAAAGATCTATTACTCATACCTTCTACCATACATTTACCATGAAGTATTCGAAGGCCCTTCTCTCCAATATGTCCAAGCCTTTGATGCCATAGCATGGTCTTCTCTCTAGAGACCACTAGATTTTTTGCTCCACTTTCAGGAACCACATAACAATTACACCCATCAACAACAGTGCTACCTTGCAGCTTGTACAGAGTTCCAATCTGAACTCCCCACATCAGTACCAGTTCTCCCCGAACCATCTTGTAGGTATCCTTCTCAAACACTGTTTTTACACCTGCATCATCGAGTTTGCTTACAGAAATCAGATTTTTGGCTACTGTAGGAATATTCATAACACCCGGAAGTGTTCTAACCCTTCCACCTTGCAACTTCAACTTTACTTTTCCGTAACCAATGATTCTAGCCTTCCTGTCATCCCCCAAGAAGACATCACCACCATCATATTTCTCATACTCACAGA